>CABPRJ010000005.1:487487-734648 GCA_902439185.1 Cinara cedri
TTTTTTTTTTTTTTTTTTTTTTTTTGTTAAACGATAATTTATACAGTATAAAATTAAAATAAAAACATACAATTCACCTTAAATGGCTGTTCGTGTACTGGGACTTTTTTTTTCGTGAAATAAGATTCAATTGTTTTGTTACGCCTGTAAAAATAAAACATAAAGATACGCCCGCGAAAAAAACTACAATTTTGGTCCACCCTAATATATGTACAATGCATATTATGTATAATAATAGACACTTAAGATAAAATGTAGAAAAAAATTACTAAGAAAATGAAATAACTTTTAAATGAAATATTTCTCAAATTTTTTTCCTACCGAGTATTATAATTATATTGGTTCTTTTTTTTTTTTTTTATCTTTTAACTACATTTAGTGCATTTCATATATTTTTACGTTATACGAGAGCTACAATATTATAAGCTTTTGAAATATGCCATGAAAACACGGTTGAGCACTTTATGATCGTTATTTCAAGTCATTCTACAAGCAACAAGGTATACAATTTAGAAGATATATGAGTGTAAAATATAGCCAAGGAAAAAATAAGTTGTTTTCTTCGCTTAAAACTTTTTAATCAATCTAGGTGTGAAACTCGGAATTTTACGTTGCGCTTCGTGTCCGTAGTGCATTTTGAAAACAACATAATTAAAACGATACCGGAATATTTTTAATCTACGAGTAGAATATTAACAGTCTTCTAAGTTATGTTTTTGTAGGTACCTTTATAATTAAATCATAATAAATCATCAGAGTGAAAAAAAACGCGAAAATATTCAATGCACGTATATTTTTCTTTAAGCTCATTCCTAATTGTTCTTAAATTACAATTCAATTTTGAGTTATATCGTTACCTAGACTAGCTATGCTATTCGATTTCTGATTTAAAAAACAGCCAGTGTTAAGTATAGGCGGTAAGTCACGAAGGTAAAATACATAGAGTTATTTGACTTAAATATGTAAGAAACAATTAACCATTGTTAACGAATTACGATTCTAGGTGATGTCCAGTTAAACGGGTTTTAAAATAGCGTGATTTTTACATTTTCGTCCTAATATAAATAAATACATTTTACAAAAAAAGACGGACTACTTTGCTTGATGAATGGGACTCAGTTGTAGTTTTAAGAAGTTGGGAAGATAGGATATAGAAAGGAATTTAATGTATATTCGTACGCAACGATTAATCATTGCTAAAAAAAAACGAATATGAGCGAAATTCGGTTATACATGTTTTAAAAGACCTTAATATTTACGATTTTCGTCGAAATGTATATTAACATTTTTGATAAAAAAAAAAAAAAACATTACATTAAACTCAAAATTTTTTTGTTGACCACAAAGTATAACTTATAGTGAACCTTTTGTTAAAATTTTAAGCACTTCTACACTGCCAAAATAATGGTCTATCTATGAAAAACTAAAAAAATATTAAAAAATTAGGCAATTTCAATAACCTACTGTGCCACTATAAAAAATAATTTAATTGGTATAGCTCAAAAACTGTTAGCTATAATGGTTTTAAAATTGTTCAGAGTCTATGATAGACTAATATATAATTAGTCTGTCAAAATACAACAACAATCGATGATAACAGAAACTTTTTGTCCGTAAACCTTAAGGAAAATAAAAAAAATGACCTCCCCAAAGCTCCGACTAGACAATATTGTCTAGAAGAAACCACTTCTGGAGTAAATAATCGGAGTAAGATTTCTCATATAGAAATGCTAACGTCGTAAAAAAATATATATTCCTATGTTACAGTAGCGATCTAGAAGTACAAGTAAGAATTAGAATACACTCCAAGGATAAAAGTACAAATATTACATTAAAACAGAAATGTATTTTTCAATATTCCATTGGAATAATTCACACGTGAAAATTTCATTTGAAATATTTCATAGCCACAACACTTATCGTAATTAATCGATCGCACCTTAAGGTCGCTGTATTTGTACGTGAGAATAGCGACCATCGGTAGAAACCCGATCACCAGGAGCGTCAACAAAAGTATGGTGATTCGGAGTATGATGTCGTACGTGGCGATACACGGGCTAAAATCGACGCAATCGTCGCAGCCTTCGGCACACTGTTTGCACTGGAAGTTGGTCTCGACGTTGTACGTGTTGAGTTTGCCCTGAATAACGGAAAAATTATACTAATCCGTAATGATAATTTTTTATACGCGTAGAAATTACGATATTTCAATATAAAAATAGTGGTAAAAAGAAAACAAATAATAATCCTGTATAATACACCGTTGATTATATTATTATTGTAATTATTTTTTATTACTATAATTATTACTGTGCACACTAACCAACATGAGTTTTTCGTATTCTTCTTCGACTACGACGCCGTTGAATGACTTTTCGGCGCTTGTGGTGTTCGGAAAATAATACCCTTTGCGGCACACGCACTTGTAACTTCCCCGACGAAATCCGAAACCGGCTAACGATACGCACTAAAAAAAAAAAGTTTACAATAGTAATTAGTTATTAATTATTAGTTATTACTGTAAACATTACTAATAATATTCATTATTTTGAATATAATAAAAATGTAGTGTAATTCATTTTTTATGTATAAAACAAGCAATTATATTATAATCACTTTCAGTTTAAAATATTATTCTCTATTTACGCGATGAAAATTATTTTTTATTAAACGTTTCACAAAAAATTTCCAAAGTATAATAGGCATTTAAATATGCATAGAAATTTCCGAGAATGGCGAGCGTAAAAGAAAATATCTATTAACATACATTTTCACTATAATAATATAATACGCTTGGAATGTAAATTCGGGTTGTTATTAGAAAAAAACAAAAACTTTTGAAAATTTAATTGACAGAATCAAATATTTATAGGCAATTTACAAGAAAATTTTAGATTCTGAGTGGAGTGAAGAAGCTTATGGATTTATAAAGATATTTATTATTATTTAACCATTTTTAATTTTAACTGTGTGCAACTTTTCTACCAGAAGGCTTGCTCAGATTTTTAAGTGCAGCAAATTTCCTGAAAGTAAATCAGTGTGAGAAGGTACGTTAGTAATATCATTTTTCAATTTTCTCAAGAGTTTTCTCATCAAATTTAAAAACCCGAAAAAAAAAACGGAACAATATAAGAAATGTAGGTATTAGTTAAAATACATTACAGCCTTCTACATTTTCTACAAGCAATATTGCTCAAACTTATGATGATAGCAATGTTTCAAAAGAAAATTTCACTAGGGAAAAATTTTGAGGAGGTCTTTTTTTGATTTTCTCAAAAGTTCAAAAACATATATTTGTTAAACGGTATGAATAATATGAATTTTGAAGTGTACACTCTAAGTGGAAAATATTTTACTAAATGTATCTATTTAGATACGAATATTTGAATATTTTTTCGGTATTCGGCTACGTATGTTATATTAAATATTTCTACAAGAATCACTCTGTATTTACCAAATTTTTTTTTCAGAAGTATTCGTGATTACTCAATTTGTTTTACGTATTCTGTAGAATACATAAAATAATTTCTGTATTTATTTACTTAAAATACTTTAAAAAAATGTCTTTTATAAGTTTGATAAGTACCTTAAGAAAAAATTGGGTAAATTATTTAAACAATTTAGCTTACTTGAGTAGTGTCAGTTTTGCATTTATTGGAGGAAGCGAAAATATTCAACTTCGTACTGCCCTCGGGTAAATTGCATTGATCGATGTCCACTCTTCTTAAATCAATATCAATACCACTAGTTCCTCTGAAAAAGTTCAATTAGATTTTTATTCAAATTTTAGTTACGTGACAGTAAAAAACCAAATTAAAATACAGTATGTATAAAGGTTAAAAATTATTATTACCGACTCCACTGATATAATTTTATATTCTGAGTGGAGTGAAGAAGCTTAAGGTTTTACATAGTTTTTTTTTTTTTTTTTTTTTTTTTGGGGANCATATTTTTTTTTTTTTTTTTTTGTTTCTGTGGACATTTTTTTTTACCCGAGATCTTTCTCCAATTTTTATGATCATTTTTCAATTTTCACAAGAGTTTTTTTTCATCAAATGTGAAAAACCGCAAAAAAAGTTGGTAAAACAAGAAAATGTACGATATATAAGTAAAATATTACGATTTCTTTTTCTGTGGGCAACTTTTTTATCAGCAATTTTGCTCAAACTTAAAATGATAGCAATTTTTCTGAAAGGATATTTCACTGGGGGGGGGGGTACTTTAAAGAGGGCATATTTCGATTTTTTGAGATGCTTTTTCAACAAATGTGAAAACCGCAAAAAACCGGAAGAAAAACGAGAAAAACGTAGGAAAACCTGGATCCATTTTAATTTTGAAATTGGAATAATTGGAATTTTACCATAATATGACATATATATGATTGACAAAGCAGCACTATCAACCGAACTCAGAATCATTTTTTCGTTAGCAATGCATTGTCATTGTTGACAGGTGTACATCAAATTACTTATAACAGAGGCTGTACCCGACCCCACTATACTAGGACGTCTTTTTTAAGTTTAATGATACAATGGTACAAAGTTTTTTTTGTTTGTTTAATAATTCATACACAATAGTAATCCGATATTATTATAACTGTGATCAAAGGATAAATATAATATCTATAAACGTATTGGTTTTTTTACGAAGCTAAAAAAAAAGCTTATATGTGTTTATTTATGTTAGGTTATCTACCTGTGTACAATAATATATATATATATATATATATATATATATATATTACACGAAGAAGTAGGAAATAAATTCGAAAATAATGTAAATACATGATGGTGCATCCTTATCCCGTCGTACATAATGCCCGAAAAAAAGAAAAAACTAAAATCAAATTTGCATCACGTCATTCTGAGTTATGGCTGGTCCGTGATAATATATAAATCACTCTGTATAATGTGTATATATATATTTATACATATTATTTATCCATAAAATTTTCACTCCTAGTGATTTCGGTGTGGGTAGTATACAGAACTTCTCGGACATAAACATAGTTAGTTTTGTATTCATATAATATGTTTTATACATAGGTACGTGTGAGGAATACTGACGTAGAGCTGTATAATATACATAGTTAGAGAACGTTACACAAATCATGCATTAATCAGTGATTTGGTACGAGAAGGGCGTGGACCAGTCAAAATTACGATGTACTCCACGTTTAAACTTCGAAAAAAAAAAATGTCCTATTTGGGTAAACGTATTCACTTTATCCTAGTCTTATCGCACTGAAGTTGTACCATTCCTATAATATTAATTCAAATGCATTAACGGAATATTACTAAACCGCTACCGTGCCGAAATTGTTATGCTAACGAGGGAACAGTTTTACTGCATGTACTCTCATAACACACCCCCGGAGCATGTTTCACTGATTGTATAAAAAATAATAATAATTTCGTGAACTTCCGAACATGCCACGGTGATTCGATTGCCGTTAAAATCCTGAAATAACTCCTAAGATTAAGAAAAAAAAAAAAAGTGGGTACGGTATTACAAAAATCTATCGGTTCTCGGCGTTAATACGTCCCAAAAATACTATCGTATATTCGAGAAAATGGCTCTAACTTTAGAATACTGAAGAATATAAATAGTGTCTCAAAATAAAGAAACATAGCAGAAACATTTGAATAAAATCAATATTTTTAACTATATATACTATTGAAATCTAAGCAGTTAGTTGTTTACTTACTTAAAAAAATATTTTCCATTTTTGAAGTCGAAAAACGGTACGGTATAAGTGAGCATCCATATGTTCCCTCCGCCGCAATCGTAATACGGTTTGCTCCATTTACCGTCTTCGTACGAAACCGCCAGTATATCGTCGGCAACACTTTCGGTGTGACTCGTTTGATTCCAAGTATACGAGTTCATTGCTAAAAAGAAAAAAAAACAAATGTTCTATCAAAATTGGATATGTATAAAATCAAAAACATCTTCGCCAAAAATAGTTCGCTCATAAAGTCCTAAACTCCGTAGGTTAAACAAACTTGTTTAACAAACTGAGTTTACGAACTTACAAACCTACACGTGTTCGTTTTTATATTTTATTCAGAGTTCCAAAATATTATAAATTCATTGCAATGGACAAGTACCTATGTCACAACAAACTTATAGTCGACAGTTGACAGAAAATTATAAATAAAGTATAATGATATTCAGAACCGTTCCTTTGAAAAAATTCCGTTATAAAATTTAATAATATACATTATTATATATTACAGAGTAATTCGAAATTTTAAAAACTCGAAAGTAAATATTTTTTCTTTGATTCAGCTATTGTAGAAACAATAATGCAGAAAAACAAATCTCAATACAATTTATAGGTACTCGATTTCAGTTATGTGTAATGGTTTTAGATTCTAAGCAAAGTGAGACATGTATGTTTGTTTTGATGAAATGATGTTTATTTTTTTTGTTTTTTTTTATCTGTTAACAACATTTCTACCAGAAATCTTGTTTCTATGTATCAAGCGCCTTTTCTAAAAAGGAAATCAATAATTGGTACTTTATTTTTTTTCATAATTCAATTTAAAATATTCGAAGAGACTTGAAATTTAGACAGACAGCTTGTATGATAGCAAAATATCATAGAACACGTTCGGTGAGTTGACCACTCTCTTATAAATTTAGCTTTCTTCACAAAACAATTTCATTTTCGATAAAAATTAACAATATTTCGTTGATCAATTTTAACTTTGACATCAACCGTTATACAAGAGATTACTCCGGTATGCTAATGAGACAAGTAAATATCTTCAAATTGTTCGGACTTGTGAACCCTCCACAGAAAAACGTCACGTGTTTTATGTCGCACGTGACGTGAGTTCATATTTGATGCCACTTGCTCACCACCGAGTATATACTATAAATCCCAAGTATACATAAAGTTTAACCTGCATATTCCTACGCCTATTTTACGTATACATATGATCATAAGAATAAGAATATTGATCTAAACTTAACCGATTTAGTAAAGTTTTTGGAATGTATAAACTTGATTCATATATCATTATAATAATACAAGCTAAACTTAACTGAAACGAAATTACTTATACAAATAAATGCAAACAAACTAAGTACAGAAAGCCAATAAACGTCCGGATATTTTGAAAACACTATTCAGTTTTAAAAACATACATTTTTATTTTTAAATGACTCTTTATTTTTTCATAGACGAAATAATTTATCTAATTTGTCCAATTTATTTTTTACATCAAGAAACATTTTCATCGAAATTTAACTCTTCACTAAGCGAGGAAGTTGTCTATGTTTTTATTCGAATATAAAAAGTAAATAAAAAAAAAAAAAAAGGATCGAAAATTGAATAACTCACAGCGCGGCCATACGCAATTATAATATTTAAACCAGTAAACATTTCGTTATTAACCACACAACATCTCAATTTTATTTAAACAAATTTAATTAAGTTGTCTTAATTATTTAAGTAAACAGATTGCTGTAGCGGAGTTGGTAATTGAAAAATAAACATTTATCATAACATTTGAAAAATCACTCGAGTTCGGTTTAACATAGTGTACATTGTACATTTGCGATTTTTTCGTAATCATTTCAGAAACCATATAATTGTTTAAGTTTTCTTCGAGCTATTGATAATAGTATTTCAAAAATATTAATTTATAATTAAATTAAATAACAATGGATTTCATTCTGTATATTATTATAGTTTTATCTAGAATCTAACTGTAAACGTGGCACTGTCCTGAAACGTAGATATTTATACAGACGGAACAAAACCTTTTGGATTAAAGCATTCAATCCAAATTTAATCTCCACGTTGCTATTATTTAAAATGTTACCTAAAAAAAAAAAATAATTAATTCCATTTCGTTTTTGATATTTTATAAAATGTGTAATGTTATATATTGAAACTATTGCGGGACTTAAGCTAAGAAGAATGGAAATAATCAATAGCAGACGGGCCACGGGAGTTAGAAAGTTATATACCTACTATACTTTGTTCGATGGATTGCTTATATCATTTTTGGCTACATGAAATACGCACGTGTTCAGAGTTTAATTATATCTTCGACAAAAAATGTTTAGATACAATATTAATACAGAATTATTTTTTTGTTAAAGTTTTAAAAAAAATATTGAAAATTATATTAATTTATTTGTTTAGTAATTAACTAAAAAAATATGTACAGTTTTAGACTGAAATATAATTAATCTCTGGCAAAGTGGCAACCATAATCTATCTTTGATCAACTATATAAAATATATTTTGACGGTGATATATCGGTTAAGGGATGATTCGACTCTAGTAACGAAGGTCTACTGTTCACTTGCGTTTTACAAACATAAAGAAAAGAGAATTTCGAATAAATTAACTGTCTTGGAATATGTAAGATTTTTAAAATGCTATAAACAAATGATTATATATACTCGTAGTATTGTTATTTTGTATGAACTTGCATAAACTATTGGCGTTATTATTTATTAACAATATTACTTATACAATAGTATAATATAATAACTTATAGTATTATTTCATTTTTTTTTTTTTACTATATTGCTTATATTTTCAGTTTAGTAAATATTGCAATATTTTTATTTTTGAGCAAAACAAAACGAAAAAAACTAATTTTCTAAACTGTTTAGCATAAATGCTTCTGGGCGCAACTTTGATTATTATCATAGTTGTTGACGTAATATTTGCGAAATTGAGAAACAATATTTAATTTAGATATAGGTTAGACTGAGGTGCATATACTTATATGTTTTGAATGAAAAATAGGACGTTTAAGAGAAAAAAAATAAAGAGAAACAGAGAAGAACCTAAACAAAGTTTATGGTCCAAAACAAAAACACGTCTTTTACTTACTTTAAACAATTTATTATCAACTTCATTAAGTATAGTAATGAAAAAACCTAAAATATACATACCTAATGATAAATGAAAGTCGTTGGAAAATATGAAAGATGTACAATATTGATAAATTGCAGGGCAATAACATCTAACTAACTGCTATCAATCAAAATTCATTAACCCGTCGTCAACGAACAGCTATAATAAATAGAGGGGTGACGTTTCAAAAACATACTATTTCCTGAATTTCCTAAATTGAGTCATGTATCAATTCTTATGGAAACATAGACGAGCAATCGAATGGCATGAGCAAATTAAATCAAGACGCACTAGTTCCAGTGTTGAATTGAATTTGAAATCGGTAATTATGGCATAACTACTATTTGCATGTCCATTGTTAGATAAATACGAACCTGTTTACAAAACGTATTTAAACGTTATATTTCTCATAATAAATAGATTTAGGAAAACGCGTCAAAATACAGTAATTCCAAATACTTTTGCAACACTGACTATTTCCAGTTTTTTTTTTTATTAAAATACTCAAATCTTTTACGTTTTTCTTAATTATTAGTTAATTTATACACATTAACTGTGCAAATTAGTTTGAATGATTAATTTACTTATTTCTACATCTGAAAACATTTGCATTATATTATACCTAGCATTATGTTTATTAATAGTAAATCGTGCATGGTCAGAAATATCATTTATCATACTGATATTGTTTATACCGTTGAAAAAAAAAAAAAACACGTTTAGAGTTGAAAAAATATTTCTGTCAAATAGGTGAAGTAAAACATATAGAAAACTATAACGAAAAGTTTTATGCATTCAAGAAAGAAAGTTAATACTTATAATATTTAACTAATGGGTACAGTTTTTAAAACGTTATTATTTATTTAGCTTTCCTAAAGTGTACATTAATTATTAAAAGTGTCCATAACATTGAAGGGTATTATAAATAAAATAATATTGAACTTGATATAGAATGCAAAACAAGCTATATCCATAAATCAGACCGAAACGTACTGTTTGCTAGAAACATGACGCTTGAAGCACTTCAGTAATTTAAATTGTGAACTACAAGATTAAAATTAAAATTATAATAATAAATGACACCGTGAACTAAACAAGTGGAATTATATACATTTTTGTTAGTTCTACAATGTTTCCACGAGTTTCTAGTAACTCGGAACAGAAAATCGTGATTCCTGAAAAAATTGTAAAATGGAAATAGCACGTTTTGGAAAATTATTTTATTAACAGGACAAACCTATGATATGCAAAAGCTGATAACGGGGTCATCCCGAAACAGTTTTCAAGGAGGGGGTGGGAGAGGTTAAATCTAATTTTTTAAATCAATAATCACTATAGACGTATTTGTCGCCCTATGTATTCGCCTCGGAGACGCGGATGACTATGTAGTTTTGTTCTACGGCTAACGGTATATTAAAATTTTGATCGTTATTATTTTGTTGACAATAAGAGTAGTTTGTATACATTCAACATTTCTCGTGCCGGGACGTTATTCTGCGCGGTAACATGAAAACTATAGAATATTGATAAAATATCAGTCCCAACACTCTTTATCAGATGAATATATGTCGATTCATCTTCAATATTTATAGACGGATCGAATCGCTTTGAAGATTTACAACGATTCGGATTTTACAAATTTAAAACAAACTTTATCGCTCTTTATTCGGACTTCGGCCATCAGTTAAAGACTCGGAATTGCCGTTTTCCTTGTTTTGTCGCCGTACACTTTTGATGTATTACAACGCCGTGTAATATTCGATAAAAAAAAAAAAAAAACCATCGATCGATAACGTACGTTGTCGTCGCCGTCGTTCAAATAACGAAACACGTCCGGCAAACGCGATTTTACGGAAACCGTGTGGCGGTCCGTCGGACCGACGTCCGCACAACGCGCACGTGAAACGACGTCACGCGCCAGAGGGTCGCGCGCCCGCCGGCGGTTTACCGTGCGGCGCGAAAATACCCGTCCGCGCGCCATTGTGGCGGGTGGCGATTACTGGACATTAGGCGTATCAGCATTTCGGCGGACATACCGCAACCACCTAACCGGGTAACGGTATTCGTGTGCGCCGCGAATTACGGACGCGGTACGCGCCGTAATGGGAAATTAAACGGGACAATCGATTGTCCGCCGTTCGAATCAACGTTCATAAACGCGGTCGGTCCGTGGGCGCATTTGCATTAATCGCGGCGCGGTGTGCCGTACCGTAACGCGGGCGGGCAAACGACGGAAACGCGTGTATTAATCGCTCTCGCCGCGCGGCGCAGAGATTATAATAATATTTTTCCCGTTCAATTTCGGCAAACGCCCCGGTCCGTTGTAAAACCCCGGGCGCGCAATAATAAACGGCGGCAGCCGCCCCGGCGCGTTATACGATACGCGAGTCCGCGTTCCGGCCGTACGAACGGCCTGTAGCCGGTTCAATAAATCCGGATAACTCGTCGCGTTAAATATGAAAACAAAAAAAAAAAAGCTGCTCATACTGCCGATGGATATGATGCCACTACTGTTTAATGCGAGAAATCGGGAAGGCACGATACGAAATGTTTTTTTCTTTTAGTTTGTATCCGTACTGCAATACGAGTCCGAGCAAAGTTCCGTTAAACGTGTTTTGGAATGACCCGGATTTTTTTACGATTTCTTCAAAAAGTGCTTTTAAAAAAAAACTTTACAAATTATAAACGCATCTTACGATCAATTCAGTGTTAAATGTTCAAACATTTCTATTCGACGAAACAATTTTTTTCACATGAAACAAAAACAAATTTAATAAATTTAAAATCACCGGGATTTTTCGAACATTTTACTACGTTTAGAAAATGTTAATAATATTATGTATGAATTCAAAGTCTCTTCGATTTATTATATTTAACCTGATCACAACAAAAAAACACAAAATGTGAAACAGTAAAACTATGAATTCCGTAAATTTTCCCAATTTGTCAACGTTTTTTTCCTAAATACTAAGAATACTATACACGAAAGTAAAAAATACGAAATTCACACACTCCAACTAGACAGCAAGCATATACGAAATTTTCTTTCGGAATAGATGATTTTCTTGAAATTCGGTCCTTTGAGGCGAGATTTCTGATAGAAAACAAAAACTTAAACTAATGAAATGTTAACATAGCTATAATTATTTGTCTTTAGCAACATATCTTGAAGATAGAAGTTGTTTACGGATAACAAAAAATAAGAATACAAATCGATAAGTTAATATCCGAACAATACCAATACATTTTTAAAACCACGCAGAACCTAGAAAAAAGAAAAGAAATGAATAATCAAGTATCCAAGTAGAACCAAGACATTCTAGAAAAAAAATCAAACATACTTCAACCAATGCACTCTTTTCGGCGTTTAAAATTTAAACACAAAAAACACATCATAAAAGAACAAAATAAATACATTCTTCGCCGCAATCAGAATATAAAATGGCACGAGAGTTCATATACTGACTTATTTGTTTACCTGTCTATTATTTATTGTTAGTTTTTTTTTCGGTGCACCATGATTCCTAGGAATCTCTTTTAAATATATCGATAGACGTTTATTTGTCTTTTATTTATGTAATTATAATTTTCTCACGCAATTAATTAGTATTATTTAAGTTAGAAAGCGGACGATTTACTAGTTAAAAAGTTAAAAATTAAGTTACTAACAGTTACTTTATTTATGGCCTTTAACTTAACCAGTTATGAAAATAATAATATTTGTTAAAATTTTAGTTTATTCTAAAATTTATTTTTGCATCGTATGTGAAAAAAACCCTTATGCACTGATGTCTTTTAAATATTTTGAAGGTCATACGAGTCTTACTCATAAGTAAGATTACGATATGGGTATAGAAACGACATAAAAACTAAGGACAGTCAATGTTTTCATTAAAAAATGTATACGAAAAGTATGTGTCCAAAAAAATATGGCATTGTTCAAGATTTTCCAGATTCATAATTGATAAAAGTGGGGAGTACGAGGAATGACGTTCTCTAGTAATGGATCATTTATACGAGAAAAATCGCAAGAACTTCTGTTGGATTTTTTTCATATTTGCATTAAAGACCAAATTAATATGGATACCATAATATTGAGCCACATTCACAAATTGATTATACCAAACAGCAGGTCAGGGATTTTAATGCTTTTTATCATGGAAGTCAAAATAATTACGATGAATGAAAATTCAGATTTTGTTTGGTCTGTTAACAATATTGTTAATGTGACAAACACATTTAGGTTTTGAATCAAAGAAAATACCAAGGTCCATAAGAGGTCCCAAAGTCCGAGGAAATGACTCACTATTGAAATTATATTTAAATTATGAAACAACTCGAGCTCTAGAAAATGTCATTACACGATATTAATTTTAAATTATTGTTGATACACTATTCAAATAGAGTATTTAAATCAGATTTAAGTAAATCAACTTCCGTTTGATTGTTAACAGTATGGGAAAATGGCATATCATCGGTAAACATACATTTAATTCAGTTAAGAAGAAATCTGAAACAATATTGCCGTTAAATGGGACCCTTGAGGAACTGCCGGTGTAACACATATTGAAATATACCTATAATATTTATACGCCACGATTTGATGACGGTCTTCTTAAAAAGAGACAAGCCATAAATGTCTATCTTCTGTAATTTAGTAAATAAAAATATATGATTGGTTTTATCGAAATCGTAATTATATAATTATTATGTCAACATTAAATTTATTTGAAAATGTGTCGCAAACATAGTTTCGAAAATTAGTAAATCAGTAACCGTACTCTAATTTCGTTGGAAACCATGTTAATTATCAATGGTTACAATATTTAAAGCCAATATAACTTTTTTTAGACGACTGATTTAAATCACTTTTGATAAAAAGGAAAGTAACGATATTGATAAAATTTTGAATGATACAATGTTACTACCTACGGTTATTTCAAGCAATCGAAATATTAATTTCCAGTTACCATCATCTAAATGTATACGAGATAATTCAACTAAATAAATTTAAGATAACTATTACTAGATACGGCTCATTTCGCAACTCGAAATGTAAGTAGAAGAAATAATTCTTACTGCAGAAATGTAATAATTTCCTCACACTAATACTAAAAACAAAGAAAACAAAAGAAATTAAAACCGGAATTCTATTTGTAATTAATTTAGTTTTAGTGAATCTTGTGTGTTTTCCGTTCGAGTAACTTCGCCGGAGAGAGAACCGCTGCAGATAAAGTGCACCCATAGGTTACAACTATTACAAGTTAAATTGACAAAAAACAACGATGATAATAATACTATGATACCGGAGATGCTGTAATCGTTTAATGACATGGAGGAAGATTTTATAATTGGACTACGATATGCCTTTTAACATGAAATACAGAAAACTATATTAGATAAGCTTGGCGTCCTAAACATTGGCCACTATATCAAAACTATAACTATAGTGGTAGTACAACTGTGAAACACCAAGTAAAGGCTATCTTTTCTGAAAAGTTTTATTCGTTCGAAAAATACCATTACTCTAAACGTATTTCACGATGTAACTCTACATAATTCCGGTCTGTGATTTTTATCACCTCGTTTTCACATCAAAATATAAGTATGTTTACTATTTTCATGACATAAAAATTTAAGATACAGTGTACAGATAATGATCTGTATAAATTAAATTTGTATAAAATAACAAGAAATTTAATTTAAAAAAGAAGCCTTAACATATTTCAATTCACAGTGAATTCAAACTAATTTTCAAAATTATTCTTACCACTTCTTTGCATCAATTGGACTGATAAATGCGTATGTTTTCAACAAAGAAAGATAATTTCGATACTAAATCTTTTTAAAGGTCCTGTTCATAGCTATTTACAAAATGTTTAAAATTGTTAACAACACATTTTTAAATTTTATCATTAAAAAGTAATGACAGAACAGTTAAATAATTTTTCTTTTATATACCTAGTAAAGTATCAGTTTTTTTTAACTTGTTTTACAAGAAAAACTTTTATACCTCGTAAAGTGATCTATATATTATAATTTGTTTTTCAATTTTAACCAGTGAAAAAATCTCACTTGGCATATTTGACCAAAATTCAAAAAAAAATTTACATGCGGGCCATTTAAGAGAAGTACAAAACAGAAAAAGAAAGTTTCTTACCATGTTTATATTGGCTGTTGCGTTTTATGACCGATTCAGCCGTTTTGCGAGCGATGAAAAACCATTCGCTAGTGTTGGTCAAGTACTTATACTCTACGGCCAAGTCTTTAGCCAATATTCCCTCGGCTTTGGGCAATCTGTATGCGTATGGACAGAACAGCTGATAGTCTTTGTACTGGTGCTGATCGTAACAGTTTCCAGCGGCAAATATGTCGTCGTCGAACTCCACCATGGAAATAACGCCGGCGTGCAACAGGTACTCCGAATTCATGACCCCGGGGCCCGCGTACTTCCAGAGTCTTGTCAACATATTGGCCCTGTTCACTGCTACATCGGCCTCCACTCTAAACCGTTCCTGTGAAAACGCAATCCGAAATAAGCAAAGCAAATAAAATGATTACACTATCGCGTATTCTCCGTTTACAATAAACCTACGTAATACACGCTCAAAGTAAATTCCATTTCCAATATTGAATTTCGCATACCCCATACGTACGTCTAAAATATCTTTCACATAATATACTCAAAAGCAATAACGTTAAGTGTTTCTTTGTTTGATTTTTTTTTTTTTTCATGCAATACCATGTAACAAAATATGCAAATTGCATATTCTAACATGTGTTCGACTTTGGGCAAATATTATAGGTACATATATCTAAAGACGAAATCGGTCAATACCATGTTTAAATCGTTTTAATATTATCTTCATAGAGTGATTTATTATTTATGTATAAAATAAGACAAAATCGTTGAATTCAATAAAAACATTTTAACTGTCTATAATTATACAAATAATAATTCAAATTAAACATTTTTTAAAGGATTTAAAAATATATTAAACAAAATAGAGCTGCTATTGTGGACTGGTGCGGTCACTGTTGTAGGTGAGAATTCGGGAAGGTAGGATACATAAGGTTATTTCATTTATATCTGTAAGGAACGATAAACCATTGCTGACGAAAGACGATTCCGAGAGCAGTTCGGTAAAAATAATTTGAAAAGCCGTAATTTTTTTAATCAAACCTTCCTACGTTTTTTCCCGATTATTTTGAAAACTAATTCGAAAATCAAAAAAAAACAAAAACTATATTATTAAAAACAAGATTAATAATTCAACGAAAAATGTCTCTCGTCGTTTTTCAATTGGAGCTATATTTGTGATAGTAAACGTGGTAAGTACTTATTTAAAATAACGAAATCGTGAAAAAATCGTATTTTTTTTCGGTTAATCGTTTTTATTTTTAATACCGTTTCGAAAATCAAAAAAAAATCTTATGCATTTACTAAGTAGATAAAATTAACTTTCAGAAAAGGTGCTACACTCGTTCATCAAAGCAAGTTCTCCAAGATATATGTGATCTACGGTATAAAAAAGGAAAAAAATCATCCGTAGATTCTTATAATTTTAACACGTCTAGGTAAATCCAATCTAAGTATTATTACAAAGTTTCAAGTCTCTACGTGTATTTATAACTGAATTACAGCAAAACATCTCCCAAAAATTAAATTTCTTAAGAGCTCAAAAGTTTTGGCGATGATACCGTAAAAAAGTAAACCAAAAAGGCAACAAAAAAGGTATCTTGTGATTTTTCGATTAAATCATTTTTCCTGGTAGATAACGTCGTCCGTGTTTTTATAAAATAATGAAATCGTCAAATTATACGTTTTACTACGTTTTTTCCCACTTAAGTGCGTTTTTTACAAAAATTTTAAAAAATGGCGTCGAAAATCGAAATATAACCTCTTTAAAGTACAACATAGACAACTTGAACTGTCAGAAAAGGTGCTACACTTATGAATCGGAGCAAGTTTTCCGGGAAAAAACGTGTCCACAGACTAGAACAAAGAAGAAGAAGAAAAACGAAAAAAATAAAAAGCATTGTAAAACCAATAGTTCCCTCGCTACGATCGAAATCTAAAATAAATACATTATAATAGAATTTTTACAAGCTGTTCGTATATGATCATCGGCGAGTATTAAAATAATCGTCCTTTATCATTAAATAATAGTTTATTTAATATAATAGCAATAACCTATAACCGCCGGGTAACTGCTGCTATTCCCGACTCGTGTGGTTGCAATAAAAAAATATGAAGTATGATTAAGGCTTAAATTTATAAAAATTTATCGTATTTACGAATATTCAAACGTCAAACAGTTTTAATGTAAAACGTTATTTTAATTTTTCCGTTTAACGTTATTATGTATTAAACGTTATAAATAAATTTGAAATTGATGTATAAAAAAAAAAAACAACATATTTTTCTTAAAAACATCGAATAATTATAAATTAGTAACTTACTTATTAGTGTTGTAATTTGTCTAATTTAGCTTAAAAATTTAGGTCATAAGTAACAACGTATAAAATTATAAAAATGTCTTTGACGTGCATAACTATTGTAATTAAAACTAATATCTTAAAGATTGTATTGCTTTGAATTGAAATAATTTAATTACTTGAAATTACTCTTCCAAGAGTTATTATAAAAAATGAAAAGTAGAATAAAATAATTATAGCGAATAAATATTTTTTGTATTCTGAAATAAAAATAAACTACTAGTTAGTATACTTATACTCCGGTCAACGAGAGCACGCAACGGAGCGGCGACGGCCAAAACTCGTCTTTTTTCATTTTGTTTACTCCAAAATGCCAGAGTGATCCCGTCCAGTTCATGGCTCCGTGTGAACTCGGCCTTTTCATATTTTACAAATAAATCGGCATTAAAATATTTCGGAAAAAGTAATGTATTATTAACACGGATTCGCTAACTTTAAATTGTTAATAACCATACAGTGTTCGATTTTGCGTAAATGAGCATAAACGTTGTGGCGAATTACGTTATTTGCAATTTTTTTTTTCGCATTACACTTACGTTTGTTGCTTACATTGTTTATTATTAATTATAATAAATTATGCATAATGTTTAATGGTACATATTCGATTTTTTCCGTTATTCGTTTATTTTCCGTTTATCGATTTCGTCAAATTTTTTTTCCGTTGTAATTTTATTAAAAACGTTTTGAAGCCCCACGTGTGATACGTGACATTTCTCGGATGTTTAATTTTGTTTTTCGATTTCAGCCCCAGAATAAAATGCAATATAAAAACTACCACATAATCCCCCGTAACGATCATTGCACGCTACAATCGCGACTGCTGTGTGTTCATCTCGAATTTTTAATTTGTTTGAACTACATGGGCCGCGTTTAGTGTTATTTTACTTGCGTGGCTCTTATTATTATTTTGACCCTAATAAATCAACCCCGGCGTAACAATATCATCCCTGAGACGAATAACATTTTATGTGTTATCTTTACAGCGGAAAAATAACACGTTCCGCCTTTTCGGTATTGAATACGCGACAATATTTCCAAGTAAAGTTTCTCTAAAACAGCAATTTTTACGGTCGCACAGCACACACTCTATCTTATATTGAACTTGACCTGAATATTTATGCATATTATTAATTTTTTTAGATTCTACTCGATCTTGGAACACACGAACGTTTATTATATAAATTTTTTATATTGTTAAATTCATCTCGGAATGCGGGTTCGTGTATGGATATAATATGCATTTATTATTATAACAGCATTAGTGCACGTTTTTATATTGAAATTCACAGTACGTTTCAAATGCAATACAAAGTAAAGGATTACAGGTATAAGTGTACGACAAATATAAAGACTGATATACAAAACGTAATAATACATTGTAATGTCCGAAAAACTATTAACTGTAGTATCAGTATTGTTCTAAATAATAATTAAATTTGATATTTCGTTGCAAATGTATAGAAAGTAGAATAAAAAGGTACACATTTTTTTTTTTTCATAAAATATACAACTACGAATTCACGTAGTACAGAGAAGGTATTGTTCCGGTTAACGAATCTTTGAATACAAATCAAACATTTCATTATCTGGTACTGAATACAGTGACTTGTTCATGTACGGAGGTTGGAGATCAGAACCCTTCAGAGACCTGAGATAATTATACGAACTTTTATACGTATTGATTGGTGTAAGATTTCCGATAGGATATGTATTAACAGACAAAAAAAAATAAACCAATTTTTTAAATAAAGCACAAATCGTAGAAAAATACATATTCTTCACTATCTTCATTATGCACAGAATAAAAAGTACTTAGAGCGATCTTGTGAAATATTAATTATACATATGTAAACAATTTTTCGAACGGAAATCTTATTGAAATCAAAAAATGACAAAATACTTTTTTGTTTCGTTTTCGATTTATTTGATGCCTTAGGTCAATTTTTTATTTCCTATGTAGTTTTCTTAGTAATTTGGTAAAACAGAAAGATAACGTAGGAAAAACGGAAAGTTTATGGCGTTAAAGATTTCATAATTTTCGATTTGGGTATTTTATTGTAATTCAGTTAAAAACAATCTTAAAGGCCCGAACTTTTCACAGAGTCTACTAGAATTGTCAATTTTTTTTAGACTTTAAGAACTTCCGATATCTTGAATTACCTAATTATTAATTTTTGAGCTATTTATAAATAGGTATTTGATATTTTCCAGTTTTTTTTTAGTTTTCATGTTGACAAAACTGTTTGGTCAAACAGAAATACATGAAAATTTAACACGATGTCCATTATAAGTTATAATTAATGGGCAATAAAGTTGAGCTAAATGCAGTAGTTTGTTTTAATTAGTCCTTTAAATTCAAAGTTTTATGAAAATCGTAAAAATTACAGTATTTAAAAACAAGTTTAGTCGAAATTCGCTCAAAACCGTATTTTGTCAACAATGATTTATCATTACTCATTACGTACAAATACAATTTAAATAATTTTCCTAACGTGCCACCTTCCCAACTTCTCACCTTCAATAGTGACACGACTTTAAGCACTCTCTTTTTCCCTTATTTTAGCCAAGCTTTAATACAGTAAGTAATAAAAATAAAACCGATGTTTTTGAGTAATCCTTTTTGTTTTTATGCAAATTATAGATAAATTAAACATATTTTTTTTTTCGATAAAATACCAACTACAAGGAAAAAATAATAGAATCTTTCGATGAGTACGTAAAATGTGAACAATTTGAAATTTTTAAAAATCGAAAATATATATTGTATTTTACAGATCTTAGTGCCTACACTGCTACTATAGATTTTTAACTACAGCAAGATTTTAAAATTCAAAAATAATAATTACTCGCTTAGGTCATAAAATACATTATATTGTGTGTAATAATAATAATTTATTACTCAATTATTATTTCGCCGGGAATAAAAATAAATTTAACGTTTTATATAGGCAGGTAGGTAGTAAGATAAATTGGTTTTATTATTCTGTTGACGTCATACGAAAATGGTTTTTCACAACACATGCAGGATGAATCCACACGCGTGATGCACTATTAAATAACTAGTTCCAGTAAAGGATTTATTACAGACGCCACCATAAAAATTACTTTTGTATCGCTGTATATAACGGGAATGTGCACGTGTGAAGTTATATGCGTCCGAACAATGAAAATACCTAATACGGTTATTGAAAACCGATAAATAACGCGTTCGAATAAAAAAATTCCCTGTTAAGTCTCTACCATGTCAAACATAATAATTTATTCGCTTAATCGCTAAACGTGTTATACAGAGTGTCGGCTTGCCGTTATTCTGCGGGTCAATATACTTTTGACCGTCGAATAAACTATATAATAATTATTTATTTGTAAACCATTACCATAGTGTTTAATGAATATTAAATTCGTAATTCTTCACAGGTATAATTAAAAAATTAAAATACAAAAAAAATGAACTGATACTGGGGACGGATGCGACCGCTGTTGTAGGTTAGAAGTGGTAGTTAGGGTAGCTATGGTAGTGGGGAAAAAGCGGTATACATAAAGTTATTTGATCTATACCTCGCTATATCCAATGATAAACCATTGATAACGAAGAACGATACGTAGCCAGGTTCGGCTACACAAATATTGAATGGCCATAATAATTACATTTTTCGTCAACATTTGGTATTAAAACTCTTATAAAAAAAAATATACATATATATTACACTTAATTTTATTTGTTGAAACAAAATGTATTAGTTTTTCCCCGTTATCTACCCGGCGTGGTTTTGCAAAAAAAAATTTTGAAACCGGGCTTAAACTCTTGACATCTGGGTGGGCAACAAATATACTGTAATATTAACATAATTTCGTAATTTCGTAATTTAGTACAATACATATAATATCTGCATAATATCAGTACTTCAACATAATTTCGAAACCAAGTTAGGTCCGCTCAATTCTGATTCCACCATTATTCTTAAATTTGCAATATACATAAAACGTTCAAAACAAAACAAATTATAAGAAAAAAAAGACGTCCTAGGATAATGGTGACGAGTGCAGCCACTATTATCGGTAATTTAATGTATACCTGTAAACAACGATAAACCATTTAGTTCGGTTGATAGTAATGTTTTGTCAACAATATATATGCCATATTAAAGTGAAATAATTAAGTAGGATCTATATATTTTCTTTAATACTATCTGTTTAATGTTGTACCGATTTCCCCGGTTTTCCTATGTTTTTCCTATGTTTTTTTTTCCAGTTTTTCACATTTGCCGAGAAAACTTTTTGTTTACATAAATCACATATTGGTTCGATCGAAAAAAAACCAATAATATATATATATATATATATTATTGTTACAAATATTTTCTATTTCTAAACGTGGTAACATTTTCAAAACATTTTAGCCCTTTTTGAACTATTCATAGACAATTTTGCAATTTTGCGAGTTTTTTACGTAATTTTTATTTGGTATGTACTCTATAGATAATATTGTTAGATCAAATTTAAATGCTTATAAAATTGACAGGTGGTCCATTATAAATCGTATACTAAATACGGTAAAAAAAAAAAAAAAGTGTAATGTAGTATTTTTTAATTATTTTTATAAGAGTATTAAAACCAAATTTCGACGAAAATCGTAAACATTACGGCCTTACAAAGCATGTATAATTGAACTTCGCTCCGAACCGTTTTTCGTTATAAATGGTGATATCATTGGTAACATGAATCAATTAAATAACATCATGTGTCCCATCTTCCCACCTACCCACCTACAACAGTGGCCGCACCCATCCCAGCATCAACTATTTTCTTTTTAATGTTAACTCTGTTAATAATCGACGATTACTGAATTCAATAAAATGGATTAGCCATACTCTTTTGTTTATAGATAATCGATAATAAAGGCTGCAGTACAGACAATGATGCATTCAATTTCATCGAACTCTGATTCTGTATAATAACAATTTATTATTAATATTTCTTTCTATTGGTTTATTTTTGTTCGTGTAGGGACTTACATACATATCCTGTAACCACGTTAAGTGTTAGTACACAAAATATAGGTAGGGGTAAAAGGCACGACGATTAAATCATATTTTGAATTATAAAAATCGCATGGCGAGGTGATAATTTCTAAAAAACCACAAAAGTATGATATTTTCGAAAAAGACGGGTAGCAATATTGTAATAAAATGTACCCGGTCTTTTATTATTTTGCTGACAACCGTAACTCTCTTATTGTTATTGTATCTACCGTGGGAAGGCCACTTAACCACTTGACTCAAATGGACGCGATACCTACAACTCGACTATAGATAGATACGGATTTATTATCATTCGTGAAATGTCGAACTACGGATGTTATTAATAACAGTGCGTTTTAAACCGGAAATCAAAGCTGATAAGATGGTCAAAACACTGAAAGGTCCGAATTTATTGAGTATTATTTAATACCCTCGCGGATCGCCTGTATCACTTCGTCATGGCTAGTACTCAGGATAGTAGCAAGATCTTTAAATTCAGTTATAAATTATAATATGATTATTCACTACCTCAAAACCCTTTTACGCTCAAACGTCGCACAACGCAGTCACAAACATAACACTTCGAAATTTAACTTGTGATTAATATGTAAATACAGCACGACGAAACAGCATCATTTTCTGGACACTTCCGACAGTAACTATAACTATTGCGTGTATATTTACGCATATAAATAAAACAATTATTATTATGTACTGTGTCTCTGTTAGTATCGAAATAATGCAACAAGTATCCTAGAATCAAGTATAATATTATTCAACAGGATTCCGAGTCAAATCGTTAAACATTTTTTTTTTTTTTTTTTGTTAAACGAAATAATATAGGTAGGTACCAAATCATTTGATAGATTTCTCACGCATAATAATTTTGTAAGTGTCCTACATATCGTATTATTTTATTAATTACTAGCTGTCCCGTACCCAGCGTTACACGTGCTAATTTATAATTTTTTTTTTTTTTACCCATGTTAATTTTTGGTTTTAAATGTATTAAAATTGAATTAAAATATTTAAGTGGAAAGTTTAGAGTCCACCTCCGGACTAAAAGTGTTCTTTTGTGCAATTTTAATAGTATAAATAATAGTGATAATTATAATTATAATAGTTTTCTTATCCGCGACAGCCAAATTATCAGCCTTATCACCAAGGTAACCTTTGAACAAAAGAAAAATAAATAAATAAATAAGCAATTATATATTCGTACCAAGTTTACCTAAAATTCCCTGTTTTACACCATAGGGGTTGAATTTTCAAAAATCATTTCTTAGCGGATGCCTACATCATAATAGCTATCTGTGTGGCAAATTTTATCCCAATCCGTCCAGCAGTTATTGGGCTAGGCGATGATGAATCAGTCAGGACAAGTTATTTTATATAAATACATATATATATATAGAATATAGATTTATAGATTATTATTTGTCAATTAATTATTATTGATCAAAAATATTTATTATTATTGGTATTAAAAACTATAATGTATTTGAATACAAATATTCGAATACTTTTTAAGAATTTCATTTGAACCTTCCCCCCTAACAAATACAAAAATTGTCAACAAAATGTATTTATTAAATATACAGTACTTTCACTCACTCTTTCCAATTTTCATTGAAATAACAAACGAAAAAATGTAAGCCCATTCCAGATAAATTCTCTGAATGCAACACTGCTAATAGATATAGCTATAACGACTTGATTCATCGAATACAAAAATAATGAGTTTATTCGAAAAATTATAATAGGAAACATTAGCAATTAGAAATTCTTTACAAAATTATCTCTACTCGTACATACATATTTCTTGTATTGGAGTACTCAGATACGCATTCTAAATACACTTTAACAAAGGACGGACATACATCGCACGTGGGTGCAGCCATTGTTCATTGTTGCAGGTGGCAAGTTGGGAAGGTAGGATACAGACGGAAAATAATTGTATATCTTGAAGAAACGATAAACCATTGCTAACGAAAAAACAATTCTGAGCGGAGTTCAGTTGATAGTGTTTCTTTGTCAACAATATATATGTTATATTATGGTAAAATGATGACAACAATGTGCGTTTACATGACAACCACGAATGTTTTAAAAATATTAAAATAATAGAAACTTAATAATAATAATAAATAAATAAAAATGAATAGCAACCTTATTTTTAATCTTTCAATCTTTTTTAACCTAAATAATCAGGTTTTACTCATTATTTCAATTAATCTCTGATTAATGAAAATTTTAAAAAAATTACCTCTCTAAAGTACTACTCAGAGAACATTTCCTTTCAAATAAGGTGCTATGCTTGATAATCAGAGTAAGATTTTTTTTTTAGAAAAAGTGTTCACATAAAAAAAAAAATTAATTAACATCACTGTAAAATCAATGCATTCCTCGTTCCTATCAGAATCTAATAATATCATCAAGTCTTTTTTAATACAATTTCAATACCACTACGTCTATATTATATTGAGAAATATAATAAACATATACGTTAAACACTTGAAAATATAATATATTTGTGTAATATATATATTTAGTATCACCATTATTTGTCTACCCTTGAGAGAATGAGTACATACTTTATCTATCCGTATAACACATAAAACTTACGACAAGTATTGCGGTTACTATTATCGAGATACTGGTGTTAGCCAATCGTTATATCATGGTGGCCTCCCGGTGCTGTTCATCACGCGGTTGTGATTCGGACCTCACGCGGAGTTCCCAGCTTATAGACTATAGTCGGACTACCGCGACGCTTTTACCGGATCGAATAGTTTAAGTGACCCTTCAATGATCCTTATAAATGACACATTTACCTACGAATAGAGTTTATATTGTTGGCGACGTTGTTTAATCCCAATGTACTCGTAAACGAAATACATTTATGTTTAAAAACACAGCGAGGACTTATTTTAGGAATGTGACCGTGGCAAAAAGGAGTAATAATATTATGTATGTTTCGACAAAATTGAGATTTTCGAAAAATATCAATTTTTTTTCATCAATTATGTTATTTTCTATAAAACATCGAAGGTCTCTCAACTATTAATACCCATTTTGTTTGCATCACAAAATTGGTATGGGAATTTCACTTCACTTTGTTGAATCGAATCTGTTGATTTTCACATTTTAATATCATATTCCATTCATGAGTCATGAATAAAAAATTTTTAAGGAATATGAGTCGTGACACCTGAAGATTTGTACCATGCGTTGCATTGCTACTATTGATACTGTCTAATAGAAAAGACAGCTGTCTATTTGTAAGACAATGTCACTCTATCTAAGTGCAACTCTTATCAACTCGTAGTTTTTGTTGTATTTGGAAATTTTGAATACAGAATAAAATAAATATTATTGTATGTAACTGAATAGCTAATGGTTTCTAATTAACAATGTTAATGATTTTTATTAAAAATGCACAGTAATTTGCACTCGAATTCGTATCATATTGTCAACTTGGCGACAATTTTGAATTGCGGAACTTAGGTTGGTACATTGGTGAAACTGAATCGCTGAGTTTCCGAATCTTGAAACACTGATTATACCCGTTCAACTGAAAGAGTCGACTGACAAGTGAACTACATATCTCTACACAAAATGAAATCATCCTTTTTTTAAATTCTTTTTCCTTCATTTTTCTGTATAATTTTGTGAATTAGTCGAAAATGGTATCTGAGAATCGTGCAAATAATTTACCATATTGTCGTTACATACCTATTGCCGTTGTTTTTATCGTTTGTATTAATTACGATGTCTGTGGTTTTATTGTTTATTGTTGTAATTGTTTGATTTTTTTTTTGTTTTTTTGTATTTTAAGCATGCACGATATACACCCGTTGTATGACCGTCTCCACGGCAACGCGTTTAAAAAAAAAAATATCTACGCATAATAATATATAACAATATTATCATTTGGTGTGCTTATAGTATTGGCAATATTAATTGCATATTGGTGACCGGTATAACCATTGTTGATTTTTCAGCGGTTTTTCTGACACTCCATTGTCCATGCAGAATAATCATAATATTCAATTTTTTTTTTTTTTTTATTATTATTTTTATTTCCTAGAAGATCCGAACCGTCGCAATAATAATATTAAATAAGCGAACTGCGAATAACGCTGATAATTTTCGCGGAATTTCCGTTAGATTTTCAATTCCGCGTCTTCGAGTGTGCTGCAGTTTTTTTTTTCCGTTCATCGTTTGGTAACGGTACCACGGTCGTAGTAGATATTGGTTAAATACTCATGCCATTGGATAGAATGTGTCGGGCCTTTAACTTTTGTCGGAGAACGTACACCGTTGCGTTTTTGTGTGTGCGTATAATGTTATTGTGTGGAACGCTGGAATTATATTTTTTTGTTGTTTTACGGTGGTTTTTCGGCACGTAATCACGATTTTTTTTTTTAATTTCCGTAGAAGTTTTATTACCGTGACGATAATAACACCTACCTGGATATAATTAATAAATCCATATTATTATTATTCGTGTCTTCCTTGAACAGATTGTAAAATAATTATCTCTTTTTCCGATTTCTATCCAAGAAAAATATGTTTTTTTTTTTTTTTCATAGGTACTCACAAGTTCTTATTAAGAGAATGCAAATTCACCGGGCCTACAGATTTAAAGGGCTTATTCTGCCATGATTTGGGTGCACGAAATGTTCGTTAAAATTGTTTGTTGTACACATATTTACATAATACTATGTAAATTGTTTATTATACAATTTATATAAAGAAAGATTACATTTTCAAGTTCTACTTCGCGGCCCATTTTCCGTTTCATAATATCAAACGGTGTTTAATATTAGGTTTAAATGCACAATATTATTGTAGTCTGCATAGATAATAATACGTGGTAATTATTAAATCAGTTTTGAAACTTTTTCAGGCTGAAATTGTTAGGCTTATTTTAATTTCCCATCTATTTTGTTCTGTGGCGCGTTAAAAGCTGTGTTGTAATATGTAAAAGTTCCCAAAAGCATTTTCTGAAATATTTTAAAGACGTCCGATGTGTAAAAATTGAACGTACGGTAATATAATGTCGTTGTTACCTCAAGAAGTTTTCACATATATATGTATATATATTCTAGTTTATTTTTCTTTCGAATTTGTAAGAATAACTCATGAAATATTCTAATAAATTGTAGATACCTACTATAATAACTATAAAATGTCACCTTTACACATATCCAGGGCTAAACTAAGCCACAAAAACACCGGGAAATCTCCAGTAGGCTACGATATAAATTAGTTAAGCAAATCTGGTAAAGTCAGGGGGGTAAGGGAATAACCGGAGTAAATTACTATTAATCGAGTTTAATATAATACAAAATATTATAATTTATCTGTTCTATTAAACTGTAAAATAGGGCTGGACTTCTAGAGGAGCTGGTAATAATTATTCAGGGACTGCAGTAAATTATTTAGGCACCTGCAATAAGCTTCCAGATTCTGTGGTGGGCCATATGCAACTGGTTGGCTGTAATGAACTTTCAAGGGAATGTATTGATGATGGAAAATTATAAGAAGAAACGGAGCCAATATATATTATCATAACGTATACCGTTTGGTGGTGTCGAAAATACACTCAAATTCTTTACTACTTAGACACTTATTTTTTTTTTTTCTAATTTTCACATAATTTAGTCAAGTGAAATTTTAAATTTATAACCAATGAACTACCATATTATAATATAGCTAATTATATCTAACTTGCAATCTAAGAGCAAAAGATATTAATTTTAATAAATTCTACCCTCTATTACACTTGGGCATTAATAAATATTAATATTCGATCGATTAACGCATGATATGTATTCAAAAGAACAAATAAAATTTTGAATAAACATTCTTGAAATTCGCGTGATTATACTGTGTCGTTTGTAGAAACTTTTAACTTCGTATTGACATAATAACAATAATGGGTATTTTTTTTTTTTAAGAAATAAGAATATACCTATATATACTGAATATTTTTTATCTTCTTTAAAATACAATGAAAATTTCATTTTCGCAGCCAAAATCCTAATATCGTTTTATTTCTCTCTTGATAGTTTCCGCAATAAAGTGTTTTCTGCTAGGTGTTTTCCTTCTGTACACAATGGAAAAAAATCACTTTGACAGTCTCTCAATTGTATTTTCTATATTATTGTATAAAATGTTATGTTTTATTTTTTTAATATTATATGATAGAAAATTGCAAAAAAGAAAAGCTGATAATGCAGTTGATAGGTGCCAGTGTTTTTTTTGGGAAGTGGTATTAGAAAGGAGAATATATAGAGTTATTTATATCTGCACGCAACGATAGCAAATTGCTAACGAAAAACAATTCTGAGCCGTTATCATTAGTCGAATGTTCCCCCATATTTCTAAAAATAACCCAGAAATTATCAAAAGATTATACAAAAAGTTGCCGAATTTCCCCATTTATTATTAAAACTATAACAAAGATCAAAAAATAACCTCCTTAATGCATGCATTAGATATTATTCAACAAAAAAGTTCTAGTTAGTATTTAATTTTACAAAATGTTTGATAGAAGCGTCGTTTACAGACTTCAAAAAAAACTTCATGTTTAATATTTTTTCAATTAATATTATTATTAATTCTAATCCTAACAATAAAGTAACCATATTTTGTCTATGTCATTTTTAAATTTAAAAAAACCGTATACTCTTTTTTTATGTGTAATAAAAAAATATAAATAAAGACAGACATACTTCGTACAATGGATGGTCCACTGTTGTAGTTGGGAAGTTACGGAGAAATTGAATGTACATATGTATGCAACGATTGGCTTATTTTAAAAGGCCGTAATATTTACTATTCTCGTTAAAATTTGATATTAAAATTCGTATTAAAAAATAAAAATTCTAAATTACAACCATCTTTTTTTCACCATTAAGTACGACTTAAAATGAACCACATGTTAAATTTTCTAGCATTTCTAGTTTGGTCTAACAGTTTTATCCACAAAGTACCTACCGAACAAAAATTACATAAAAAAACCCGTCAATGTTTTGAACATTTTATCACGTTTAGAAAAGACAAATATAAGTTTTAACTCCATGTCTCTACAAATTTTTTAAATTTATTAAATAATACATATCGTAAATTTTTCTGTTTTTCCTAAGTTTTTTCCCGTTTTCCCTATTTATTTATGAAAAAAGCTAGACAAATCAAAAAAAAATATTTCTTTAATGTAACACTTCAGTCATATTTTTTTGTATAAAAAATGCTATACTTGGCATCATAATATTAATTAAAACCAATACAATCCTGGTTCTATTCAGAATATAAATATATAAAATGTAAATGATCGTACAAATATCGTTTGGTTTAGTGACATATAACACGAGTTCGTGGTGGTAATTTGAGTTTAGCTCTTGTAAGAAATAATATAAAATCTCTTCAAATCTACCATTCACCACTCCTCTAGATACCGACATTTCCATCCTCGCAATGAACAACTGGTGTATAGACCGATACGAGTACCTAATAGATCAACGCTTTATCCGGAGAGCAGCCAATTAAAACACTCAATCTTGTTTATTCTTCCGTTTAATCCTCAGGCCATCCTCACCCGACACCATATATAATAACTGAATGTCCTGTCTATTTGAATGAGTCTATGATAATATACTCGTACTTTATACCGTGTTACCGTGCAGTCGAATACACAATATGTGTCGGGAAGAGATAATAATGACGAATATATATATTTATACATACATAGATTATATGTAGGCAGAGAACCAAACCTAACATAATAATACTTCTTCCCTAAATTGTAATTATTATTTGAAATCGAGATAAGAATGAAATAATAACAATACGAAATAATACTGGCAGCTAATTTAAATGATACCAAAACCGGCTAAACCTAATCATCACTTATATAGAGATCTGCTTAAGTTTAAACTTTCGAATACAAGTTGTCGAATTAAAACAATTGATAAATACACAATAAACGCCAAAAATCAAATAAAGGTGATTATATATTAGCGAGTATTCCAGAAAATGGAGAAAAAATGAAGAAATACAAAGTTTTTAGAATAATGGTGATTGTTTAATGTATGATATTTTATTTATAATGAACAATTGGGATTCTTTTCAAAAAAATATGGCCTTAAAACACCACGATAAATACGAGAGAAATCGAACATCACTATGTTATGCTTATTAAAATGTACTGATTTATTTGTGTAATATTGGTTTTTTAAATGTTTAAAAAACCTAAACAGGTTTATTTTGATTTGGGCGACCATGACTCGATAACGACAATACCTATAAAGTCCGGGTTATATTTGTGGACCGAAAACAATCCATTTGAACAATTTTTAATTATTTTCTCGATATTTTAAAGAGAAAGAAACGATTTCGATCGAACGTCGAGCGATAATCGTAATGAAATCTAAGTGCGTACAAAATGTAAATAATAACGTCTATCAACTAAAATATTCCATACGTAAACACTGATCCGACTGAGCTACAATTAAATAATCGTGACCGTTATTTCATTTTTCAGCCGATATTGTAATAAATAAAAAGTATCGTAATTTTATTAAATATTACAACGTTGTAGTTGTATTCGAATAATAACGATTCGAGGTTTTTTTTTTTTTTTTTATTGAATTATTATTCTCATCGCTATTCGTTCAGTATTTTTCGAATGAATAAAAAAAAAAAAAAAAACTCGGAATAATGACATCGCTCTACTGTATACTGTGTATCCATCCGTGCTCAATTACCCGTCTATAAAAGTTACAAAATGAAACATTTTGAGCATATTTTTTAATACCTCGAAATAATATGTTTTCTCAGCAGAAAAAAATACATCACGCTCTATACTCGCTTTCTTGTTATCTGTTATACGTTCAATTTAAGTTATTAATATTTTATTTTGTTTTCATAAATCCGGTTTATCAATTCAATAATGTTAAAAGTGAGCACTTAATTCTTGATATACCTGTTTAATGTAACCTGCACGTGTTGTTTCAATAATATAAAAGTACCCACCTAAACTATTTTTAACGTGCTTACACCTGCAGAATCAAATAGATTATTATTTTCAGCGTATTTTTATCACAATAATACGTTTCCAATTTTACGAGTTTGTTATATCGATTTATTTGGATTTTTCCGACATACTCATGTCTCAATATCTCAATAGGGCTACCCTCAATGCGAATTAGTGTATTTGGCTAGAAAAAATAATATTATCTTTACCTTATGTATTACAATTAATATTGTTTAGATAGTTTGTAATTGATTCCAATATAAATCTACATAAGAATATTAAAACGGCGTCGTAGTTTTATTTGCCGTCTCTGTATATCTAACGGGACAGTACAGCAACAATGTGTATAGAACTCGGGATCTGACAGACCTAAAACAAAATTATTTCACAAAATTATGATTGAAAATATCATAAAATTATACTCTTAGGTCCGTGTGTAATGTGTAAGGGGGGATTTAAACTACCTTTATTTTGTGCAACTTGATCAATGATAATTATTGGTTTTATCGAATTCAAGCAAGTTTACTTCTTGCAGGACTCCTGATGCATAATATAATGAGTGGTCGAAACATTATAATTTGTGTTTTTGACTTTTAAACTTACTTATAAGAAATATATTTATTTTGTAAATTTGTTTGCGAAAGGGACATTTTACTTTTCTTTTATGTGAACATTTTTCGATATCATTTATTACACAATACATTTTTTTATTTAAAGTTTGAAGTACGAATAGATTATCTAGGAAATAAAAAACAAAAATCCCCACTTTAAGCATAGTGAATGTTATCGTTTTTGGTTTTGAGAAATTATTTTTGTGTCTTAAGTCTATAATATTCTGAGTAGGTAGTAGGTAATATCGGAAGTAAAACGACATTTTCGCCACACTATGTCCGTTTGTAGGACACAGCCCGCAAATATTACTGTGACGCCCTCTTTAAGAATACGGTTCATAGCAAACTCAATAAAAGTACGAATAGCACGATTAAATATTTAGTGTGTATAGAACTAATTCTTCTGGAAATTTGTTTATTGCTTTTAATTAGTAAAAATCATTATGATGACATTATGACATCAATTAAAATGAAAAACAAATAAAATTTGTCCTCCGTGACCTATCGGAAAAATATTTGATTAACGAACAATTCTTGAACGATAGTAATTAAATAAAGTTAATATACTTTTTAGTTGCATAATGTTATGGTGGACGTTTTAACATGAAACAGGCAGTACTACAGCAGATAGTTAAAAGTACGGTATGTCTTTAAGTATCTAATTTCGTTTTTTAATTAAAAACGTACAATTTCTGCGCTCTTTTTACCCCTTAAAGAGAAAATTAATTATACATAATTGTGTTTGTTATGATTTCTATTATCAGACAGTTGAACCATTTCAGTATAGAATTTAAGAGTTTATTAGGTTGACAAAACCGATTAGATTTGTTATAATAATAAAATTTAAAAAAAACATTATAATGTGAGAATCATTAATAGGTTAATGAGTTTGCTGTCAAAAAATAATAATAATAATAACAGTTAAAAAATTGGGAATTCTACAATTATGTTTTTTTTTAGTTTTTATAGTACTATTTAATTAGTTTACCACGTTCATTTATAAATTTCAGATTTTCTTTATGTAACAAACGTTAAAATAAATGTTAAGTTTGAAAAAAAAAAAAAAAAGAGTACAAAAAATACACCCAGAAACTTCTCACAGAAATTATGCATTTTCTGTGAAAGTACATCATATTTTATTTATACATATATTTTTTATTTTACTATAAAAATTGTAACAAAACAGTCCCCTATGAAAAAAAAAAACTAAATTATTACAGAAGATTCAATTATTTTTATTCGTTTAAAACAATTATGTATTTTCTGCTGTGTAATAAATAAAAATGTCTATAGCATACAAATGCATTTTATTATTCCTGCAAAAGTTATATCACCTTTTTAAGTCATAGAGAACTAGTAAAGCATGACGTGAGCACGCCCAAGTGTTTGTATAAGTAAACATTTTTGCATTTAAATCCGACTCATTTGATTAACTCATATTTGAAACACGTTCAAGTTGCCAATATTCTAGTAAGTTAGTATAAAGTAAAAATAATATCAAAACCAAAAGAAAAACTAATCAAAAAAAAAAACTTCTAAGTAGTTTTATAATTATTTTTGATTTGTGATATTTCATACAGTAATATGATTTTGTGATTTTAAACTGTTCCTTTCGCAAATGACCCTCCGGACTGTACAAGATTAAAAATGGACCCCTGCCAAAAAAAGGTCGGCCACCATTAATTCATACATGTCTACTTGAATATTATAATTTCAAAAATGTGTTTTTTTTTTTTAAAGTTATTTTATGATAATATTTAAAATTTTAAATAATGTTTTTTTTTCCTTTTTTTTAGTTTTAATTTACGATAAATTTTAAAACACTATACTTGTTGGTATAAAACACACGAGTATATTGCATTATTTTAATATAAATATTATCGGGAAAATCTCACGTTTCTCACAACGTCCACATACGTATTATCGTGTTAAATGCATTTAAAACGGTTAAAACGGTGTACAAAATGTGACGGGTAGGTTATATCAGCGGCTTTCCATACATTTTACTGCAGCTACCCTATTATAATATTCAACACGTCATTATTCAGACTCTACACAATTTGGGCTGCTATTACAGCAGTTGCTAGGCTTTGTAATGTTAACCTGTATTGTTATCATCATAAATATTAATACGCACGATGTACGAGTATTATATTGTATTCCTTGATCGGTTCGCAGTCCATTAGAATATCCGGTCGATTTCGTATATTATATATTTTCTAGCTCCGTACCTAGTTTAAAATATTGTTATTTCAATGGATAAGATCGCAACGTAAAGCGGAATTATCGAACATCCGAATTACTAAATACATTGTTTATCGTGTAAATTCATCATGTAACACGCACACACGCATACGCGCACAATGGACCAATTACATTTCACTGTGAAAACACTACAACACGCAGCTATACATAACGGACATTTTTCCCGGCGATAACATCCCCCTGACAGGCAGGTTTTAGGGGTATAACACGATTCCTTAACGGTCCTTATCAGAAATCGTGCACATTTTCAGGCATACGATTCCGTACGTTTTGTACCTTGGATTTTAATGCAATGTTGCCAGATTTCCATAAAATTATGTAGGTGTTTGACTGGGTTGTAGTGTTTTACGTAGATAGTTCCTAACTATTTAAGTAACATTTATGTACAACAGCGATACAATCGTCTTACTCGTATATCAGATAAGTTTATGATGTACCGTAAGATAAAATATGTCATCCTCGTAGTACGTTATACATTTCATCAAGTCGCCAGTCGATAACCGCGTAATTTTGTGTAAAATGCAGTGCATCATAAAAATCATGAATTTTTAAATAATCAATATAGAAAACAAAGTGAAGTCTATGGTTTTGTGAAAAGGACAATCACTTGTATTAATCACCATAAATATATTTTTTTAAATTTCATTTCGATTTTTTCAAGGTCATCAAATTTTTTAATAACGTTGTTATTTAAGAAAATTAAACAAACTGACAATAATAAATATAGTAAATGGCAACCTTGCCCGAAAATCGTGTCGTTCATTAGGTCATTTTGGCAATCCGTTGTTCGGTCAAAATCTAATGGAATCGTGTTCCCAAAATGGTAAAACGTACGGAATCGTGCTTTATCGGGTTTTAGTGTAATTTCAAAATAGATAGATACACCGGTTTCGATTTCACATTTATTTTCGTTTATAATGGCCGGATTTTCGTTCTAGTGTTTACATAAAATAATATCGAATTTTTAATCTGGCGGCGCAACATTATATACGAGGCGATGACAATAACATTATCTATCTGCATGTGTTTCGTGAATTACAAAACGTTATGCTATTAACCGGTAGAAAAATCATTGCTTTTGCATTCATCGTTTTTGCAATAATTTTTTTTTTTTTTTTTTTTTTTTACATTTAGGTACTCGGTATTTATTCAGCATCGTTATGATTCATCTGGCTAAAACAGATGCATCTATATTTTATCTTAATTTAGATTTTAGATACTTATTCTAGCAACCATCTCTTATCTTTATTTTGATTTTTCATCGTTTATTTTTGTATTATGTTATTTAATATGATAATGATGATATAAGTAATAATTAAAACGCAAAATAATGCAGTTATTTTCAGTTAAGAATACGGCCAAAATTCGTATTTTTCTTCTCTTTCTTTAACTATATACATGAAAATTTACTGGTACATAAAACACCAGAAATCTACAGGTAGGTATATTGAGTTTTTTTTTTTTTTCGAGATTTTCTTTTTAACCATCGTCACTGTCACTACCTCTCGTCCTCTCATACATTGCACATTGTTCGGGATATTACTCACGGTCCATTATCGTTATGGGTATGCGGTAAAAATGGTATATCTGAAGTACCCATTCATCCGAGTAGGGGAGTGTTGAAAAAAAAAAATTATAAACTAGAGGGGAAAACGAAACAAAAAGTACTTCAATTTTTGTCACCATTTTCGTCGCGATTACTCGTTTCAAATACAAAAAAAAAAGTCGATCATGATTGCATCAAAATTGTCTTGTATGACTTTTAAGACGGGTAGAATACGTGAAAATATGGAGAAAACTATGAAAAAATATATAATTTACAGATGTTCACATACATCCCACATAAATATTTTTTTCACCGGATCTATAGGATACAAGATATGAAAACCGACCAATAAAGCGTGAATAACTAGGTACGATACACACATATATATTGTAATACCTACGAACATATTCCAAAGTCCAGACATTGATTTATCAGGAGCAGTAAATAGTCTTCAATCAGTTTCAAGCATCATCAAAATGATAAGGTTTGATGATGCGTTTAATGATTTGTGCAATGAATCAACTAAATGTATAAATAAATCTGAATTAACATTAACATCGTTACCCGTGTAGCGTATAGCAAATAGAAAAAAAATTTGTCAGGAGAAATATCGGAAGATCATACAATTACTGATCTAAAGTTCCATTATAATATTAAAAATAGTTTTATTTCAATAAATTCAGCTATAACTTATGTAGAGGACCGCTTCCATTCTAAGACTCAAGAATTATTGAAGGATTGGAGGATATATCTTTATTTTTTGTTTCCATATTGAAAAAAAAATCCAAATCTAGCCCTAACAAATTACCAAATGTTGCGTTTAATAAATTGTATGATGTATACAAACAATTTATTATTCAATTAGGTTTAAAAAAAAATACACCACAATAAGAACACAACATAAGAAGTACCTTCCCACACCGATTTACTTTCAGAAAAGGTGCTACACTTAAAAATCTGAGCTAGTCTTCTGGTAGAAAAGTTATTCATAGGAAAAAAAAAAGGCCGTAATATATTTTAACTAATACCTATAGTTCATATGTTTTTACGTTTTTCCACTGTTTTTTTTTTCGGTTTTTCAAATTTAATGAGAAAACTTCTGAGAAAATCGAAAAATGACCTCTTTAAAGTACCTCCAATGAAATTTCCTTTTAAAAATATTGCTTTTATAATAATTTGGAGCGAAATTACTAGTTGATAAGTTGTAAAACATTAATCCTGTATATAATGCGAAATTTCTCGAAATAATAATACTCACACCTGCTGTTCAAACTATGCTCGGCCTGTTAATTTTGCGTAAAACGAGAGTTGATCGTTGAATTATTTTGTAATCCGCGAAAATCCAGTTTGCCGTGAAAACCAATCCAATCGAAACGTAGACTAGAATGAACGTGCAGAACAGACACGAGACACATACTGACATATTAAATATTGTTATTAGTATTGGGATTTATCTAACGGATATTTTTATACAAATAAAAGGTACATATTTTAATAAAGGCTCATATTTTATAAAAAATAAATGATACATTTTTAATTGTCTAAAAAATATAAAAAGATGAATTATACAATAATAAAGATTCAAAACATAGTTACTGTTAAGTATAAAAACAATATGGGTATTAGATCTGATATAGATTAAAGATTAGTATTAGATATTAAAGATATTAGTAAGTAAAGTAATACAACAGTGTCATGAAAAAAAAAAAAAAAAAACAACTTAATTAATAATGATAAAAACTATATAATTTAATTAGTATAATACGTTATCTATACGTACTTGAGACAAATAATTAAGAAGAAAAATATACGATATTTTGGTTTTATCCAAATGACGTTAGCTAGATTATCTTTTAGATGAATTTGCCTATAGACAGTCTCAACACTGATTGTAATATACACATTTTTTTCTATCGTGTAAAAAAAAATAATGTATTATAATACACTTATTGATATATCAACGATTTCATGTAATAGGTACAAATCAATATTAAAGTCATTTGAACAGTTATAGGCAGGTTAACTTTATATTTGTATTAAACAATTTAATATAAATTTTATACTTAGACTTGGTAGTGTGAACAATTTTGTAGCGTAACTATTTAGTTTTAGCATCGTGCCATTATCAGATTACTAATATACATTGTTGTACAACAGTTACATAAATATTTGAAATCAAAATATTATAAATTTAAACATAAATTATCGAGGCCGTGCCTAGGGGGGATGAGAGGTGTCCACACTCAGGGCATTATGACGACAGGAACGCCATTGAAAAATTTGTATAACAAACGTATGAGTAAACGCCCAACGGAGAGGTTAAGCTTTTTTTTTTTTTTTTTGCACATCGATATAGTGTCGATTTCGCTAGGCACTGTAAATGATTAGTTATGCAATACAATTTTCACACAACTAAGTCTAAATTTAAAATTGTTTAAAAAAATTAATCAAAAATATTATTACAAGTTAAATAACCTGAAATTCATTATATTGTTATAGATTATTTTAATCGGAACAATAAATATAGTTGTCGATGACTTTAATATCCCGTTGAAAAAAAAAATGCCTTTAATAAAGTTACTAAAATAACATTAACGGAGCATTTGTGTAATTTATTTATTACGATGGGTGAAATGAAAAAGGAAATATTTGTTTTTTAATTTTACTTGAAGTAAACACGATCACTATGTATATTTTTTTTTTTCGTACTCAATGACATATTTGAAAGAGAAATATTCGATATTATTATTATGTACAGAGTGATACTTTTTCGTTCACTGAACGCAAAATGTAATAATAAACTCCAATTTCGCTGACTTACAACGCTATTTGTTCACAGATTTTTTACGAAATGTTTGCATACCTATCGCTACAAAATTGGACAATGTAATAAAATGTATATTTCAGTACACACTATTGCTTACAGAAAACCGCATTGAATTACAAGACATTTGACAGGAATATTCATTGTGTTATATGCAAATAAATGATCACACTGTATATGTAGATACAAAATAAAATATGAATACGTTTTCATTTGTTAGCCGTACATCGTCTTATACTATACAATGCAACACTACAAAAAGGTCATTTTTAAATAATATTGTTTTTGTTAGTTGTGTGGTATTTGAAGCGTTCAACCTTTTTATGCACAGTGATAAAAAAAATAGTAGGTAGCAACCGGGTTTGGTGTATCGTAGAAACGTAATTTAATATTTTACATTACAATGGTATAAAACGCAACTTTTTATAATAGTCTATAATAAAATGTATTAAAACTTAAATTGATACGTAGTGTATAGTCCCATATTATGATTTTCCTAAACGCAGTGGAGAATAAAACTTCTCACTCTTCATTCTAATCGAATATAAATGTACATATAATTGTTTTTTTTTTTTTGTTTTTTTCATTAAATGTTCCGATTATACAAAAATGTCTGTTTAATAATACATAAATAATCTAAAGACCGGCGGCAGATGGCGAATGGAACATTTTTTCATCAGAGTCCCAGCAATATTCAAATATTTATTACCGCTACCATTCTTATAATGAATTAATCAGGGCTAAATACTCACTGTTCTCTAGGCTTATTACTAAATACCTCCGAACATCCACAGCCTACGACTAACCTCCCAGTTTTCTTTAAGGAACCCTTAATACAAGTGTTTTTATCTACTAAGTGTATAGTGTTGATTTGTATACCTTTTAAATATACGAGTACAACAGTACATGTATTTAAAAAAATCCAGGGTTCCTTTGTTATCACGAACCAACCGTTTTCTCTCTGATTTCTTTGTAAATTATGGTTACGGTTATTATTTTTTTTTCAACTCTATTAGAATATATAGTAATATTTCACTTTTTTCCTCAAAAAAAAAAAAAAAAAAAATCAAAGTTGTTAATTTTTTTTATCTCGTTAGTGTTATTTTTAGCGATGGTATTGTTTTATTACACCCATGTTTATTATTTTATTAGTGACTTTTTTTACTTTATTTCTGAAGCAAAATATTTTTATTTTTTTTTTTAAACAAGTTGATGTAATTTTTTAGTGTATATAACATTTAAGTAGCAATGACGTATGTAAATTGCATATTAAATATTGAATCAACAATTTTTTGCTTATTTACAATTTAGAACTTGGGTTTGGATAAGTAGTGCAGAATAAAAGAAAAAATAATTGTCCCATTATTTAAAATTTTAAAACTTATAATGTTATAAGAAATTATTAAAAACTTTTGGTTCGACGTTTATGTTTATAATCCGGAAGTTTTCGGAAAATTATTCGTGTTAAAAAAATCGAAGCCTTATATGGTTGCTTCAGTATGCAGTTTAAAAATAATTTTAATTTTTTTTTTTGTAAAAAGACAGTAGGATAAAAATATTCGTCCGATTAAAAAAATTACGGTTACAAACATTATCTTGAAATTAACAAACCTGATAAGCGGGGCTCGGATTTTATATAATTTGCTTATTATTATAGGATACGGTTAAAAATAGCTGAGTAAGCTTTAAATTCGTAATATGGTCCAGAAATTCCAAATATGAAATTGTATATCGTTATTTTTTGCATATTTGAAGTAGTGTATATTTGTTAGTGCTGTTTTTCAATTTTCGGTGCTATTTTTTTGCTAATATCTACGTAGAAATTATGTGTACCAATGGTTTTTGTTGAAATGAGATTTAAAATCTAGATTTAATCCATGTGCCATTAATGTATTTATGGCCCTTTTGGAAGGTTTCTTGGAAATTAAGTGCGAACAACGGTTCAGAGATTACGAAGCGATTTCAAAGTTTTGACTGACAAGCAAACACTAACCGTAACGGCGTTTACCTATATTATACCTACAACCTCACCCAAAATATTTTCCCCGTGCCAGTTTTCAAATTTGTCAATCCGAATGAAAACACGGTTAATTGAAATGTAAAATGACGATTTTCGGGAACATACAATTATGCATTGAAATACGGATTAAGTATTTATGAAATACTATTTTAGTGATATACATGGGGTGTAACTACAAATTTAACACCTATTACCAAGGTACTCCATTTTAAATAGCACTGGGGAAAAAAAAAACAAAAAAAAAAAACGCATCCTCCTCGACTAAGGTGAATCGCCACGGTGACCGGTATATCGTGAAACGCGAATAATGTTACGCCGTAAGGATAATACAGATTACTAAGGGCAGACGCGCAATAAATTTAAGACTGTGAAACATGTTTTTCGTTTCAAGATATTATAGGCGCGTACATATGTATTATAATAGGTATGCCCGGGTTGGTAAAATTTACTGTCTGTATGTATTATAACGTTTCTGATCTATGGTAGCGATATACAATTAACATAAATAACGGAAATTTGATTGGCGGAGTATGTACATTTTACTCTCGTTGAGCTACACGATCAATTGTTCACATACCTACCTATAAAATATGTGTGTGAGTATATTAAAAACTCGTAACGTATTATTGTTTTGGTACATAATGTATTATCTGTCTATAACCATAGGTTCTATAGGTTTTTTGTTTTTTTGTTTTTTTTGTTTTTTGTGATTTTCATTTTTTCATTTTAATTTCACGGAACCGTTACATTATGAGTATTCAATTGATGTGATAATCTATCTCACATCCGGGATTGTGGCACAGACGGAGGCGTACCCAGGATCAAAATGTAGGACAGGCCCGGTTATAATTGTTTGAATTTATATATGTACACATCGTATCTTTTTTTAGAAACTTTTCATAACATTTTTAAATTTAATTAGATTTAATCATATTTGGTAATTTGACACAATTCCTCCTGTTTGACTTGTTAATAATATTTAAAGATATTCAAAAGCAAAATTAAGTTTTCATTAACTGAATAATATATTAATACAAATAAAACAATAGTTTTATTTTTTTTTAAATAATAAGTAAACGAAATATAATTATTTAGTGAATTGAAGTCTTCTATTTTTTAATTTAGCAAACTCATCAACAATCTTTGTTGGATCCTCAATTAACTCGAAACTGAATTCCCCTTCAATTGAAATCAACGATAAATTATGAAGACGTGCAGTCGACATAGATGTCCGTAAATAAGTTTTTATCCTTTTCATTCTAGAAAATCTTCTTTTGGCCGATGCTGAACTTACTGGTATAACTAACATGCGTTCAAAAACTTTTTTAATTTCTCCAAATGACTGTCCCATAATGCATATTTCGTTGTAAAATTCTATGGTATTTGCACAACAACTGTACATATTTTTCAATGATTTTCTTTGACTTGGTCAAAAAAATAATCATCATCTCGTCAATTTGTACACTTTAAAACAAAATCATCATTTAAAAAGTTGGTTGATATCGGATTAAATACTGATATAGCAGTTAAAAATTCAGAATTTTTGTTAAATCTTTTCTCAATTTCATTTAGTATATTATCTATTACTGTAAAATAGATAACTCGCAATATTTAAGTCGTAATTTTACGTAAACAAACTGTTGAAGTAATTACAAAGTTAATGTACTATTAATATTCTTTTGTCTATTTTATCATTATTATTCATAAAAATATTTAAATATTTGAAGACACGATTTAAGTTTTTTTTTTTTATAAAAGTTATTAAAAAATTAATTTGATGGTAAACATAAAGCTCTGTTATTTTAGCGTCAATTAAATTTAAACATTTAATTATATCGAGAGAAGAAGATTGCAAATGTATTAAAAGTACGGTGATAGTCGATAAAAGGTTATCAAAAAATGTTGAAACAAATAATACATCAAACAATCGAAATCGGTTTAATAATCCTTTGGTTTCTGCGGCTTTTTTTTTTTTTTTTGAAATTCTTGAAAATTCAAGTTTTCAAATCAAAATTTTACGATACGTTCAAAAAAAAAAATTGTAAAATTATATTTCTTGAAAAATTAAATAAGTAGGCCCGCGCCTTACAAGTATACTCGCTGGGCACGCCACTGGGCACCAAAATTGGAATAATATTGTATGCTAATAAATAAAATATTATTATAATTGTAATTGTATTTTAAATTTAACCCACTTGACGTTTTACCGAGAAATACGGGACAATGAGTGGATCGAACGTTTCTATTCGGACCTCCCTCGGTTTGCCTATATGTTTAATTACGTACCTAACATTCATCAAACAATAATTACATTTTGATAAAACATTGTTAAAATATTATCATTTATCACTTTTTTGACGATGCTTTTTCACGGCAGTGGGGCGGAAATAATATACCATTTACTTTATCGTGTTTAGTATTTCTTGCGTAAAGTGTATACGGTGGTCAGTTATCTATGTCACATGGCCACATCAAATTTTTTTCTCAAGTACTTAAACTAATCAATAGTCGAAAACCGAGGGATACGTATGGTTTTAGGTACGTATATTATATGAAAAAATGTATCAATCCTAACCACTCGGGGCTCGTTAAGAACCGTCCCTGAAACGCTCTGTGTATAGGTCAGGCTATGTATAAATATAATTAAGTTTTAATTGTACAATTCCATAACGTTCGTAAAATCAATTCAATATCGGTATGTTAGCATTTGAAAACGTAATTCTACAGTCATTCGTTTAGAAAACAAAACATCCAATCTAGTAGCTATATGTACATAGGTGTGCAGTACGGATATGTTACGGTACCTGTTCAATTCGTATAATATAGGTAAATATTTAGGATAAAAAAAAAAATAAAAAGCCTGTTCAGTTAACGCTACTATCTCGCGTTAACATCGCTCTAATACAGTGGAACCCGTGCGCCAAGTGGCGCACGTCAAATAATCACGGTTTACTCGACATTACTCGTATAATAATAACATATATTATTTTATCGAATGACAGCGGCGATTCGCAATAATCATTCTCCGTGCGCCAAACCAGCAAAATTTCTATAAGTGCTTGTAATATTATACACAACTGCAGCAATAATCGAAATCCCGCCAAACTAAATACATATATTGTATTCCAGGTAGGTATTTTTATTGTTTATTATATTATGTTGTTATATAAAAAAAAAAAAAAAATCATCATAGGTATAAGTAGGTATCCGTATTACTGATTATGAAACAAAATAAAAACAAAATGTTTTGTCAACTTTCCCGCCAAAATCGACTAAATTACTTTATTGTATCTGTTTTAATATAAGTACTTATGTATATAAATATTTTTTTTTTTTATTCCATTATTTTTGGACATTTTTAGTGGTTCCCTCCGGACTAAATGAGTTCAAACTCTGGAATTAGAGAAGTTTTTTTAAAGGTAGATTTAAGTTATACCAACTGTTATAACTTGAATTTCAATATAAATTTACGCATACTACTGTTGAGGTATTTCAAGGATTTCGTGACTTGTAATACAAATACATGCTAAATATTGGTGTAGTTAGATTTTCTCGTAAATTTCCATTTGGAATGAGACTGGTGCCTGACGTCATTCCAGCCTCACTCATTTAACGGTTGATTTGTAACAAAAAAAAAATGTCATAAATTCTAAAATTTGCATTCAAATTCATAAAAATTGCATACTAAATATTGGAATGAAAAAAAAAATTGTATGCATGATTTTTTTTTTTTAGCTTTATACACTCCTCCAGAATCCCCAAATGAAACCAAGTGGATGACATATTGTATATGCATGCCGTTAGTATCAATTTTCATTTTTTTTTTTTTTTGTACTTGGCATGATTGTAGTGTAGTGTAATAACATTTTATATAATTATAGTAGAATTATTTATTGTTATACATAGATATGTATACTTTTTTAGTATACAAAATAAGTGAGAGAATATTCAACTCTAACGACAGAGTTCTACTGTTCATTTTTCGATAAAATTTGTTAAAAATTTATTATTTTTCACTTCATATAGGGATAAAAAACTTTCCTTCTACCTAAATAACTGTTTGACTTAGTATGAAACATAATAATTCAGCTTGTTCATTATTGTTATTATTTTTTTGTTTAAAAATAAACTTTCAATTTTTATTGACTATTAATTTCAATTTTAAACATTAAATAATGTCATTTTAATTAAAACATAATCGAAATTATAATTCCGATCAATCATGCTAATACAATATCGATTAAATGAATAATATAATTATTGAAGAAGATGACATTTCAACATTTCAAAAGTCATCTGAGACATGGTATTATAAAATATTACAGGAGTTAAATATTCAGTCTAACTTTATTGAACTTCTATTATCATATACACACCAATTGTTAATTTTTCAAAAATATCACTTTTTATTTAGATTTTGAGTAACCGGTGCGTAGAGAGAAACTCATTTGTTTTACTATGATATGAAATGTATGTATAAATATATATATTGTATATTATGTACATTTATATTCTTAGTATAGCGAAGAATATATTGGTTTTACAAAGATAATTTTTTTTTTTTTTTTTTATATGAACACTTTTTCTATCAGAAAGCTTTTTCCAATGTATACGATGTAGACTCTTTTTTGAAATTGTATTTGAGGAGATAACTTTTCGATTTTCTCAGGATTTTTCTCATCAAATGGGAAAAACTAAAAAAAAAAAAATGGAGGAAAAACGGGAAAATAGTACAATATCAAGCAAATATTAATAAAGAAAATATATAATGCCTATTTAATTATTTTACCATAGTGTAATATATATACATATATATTGTTGACAAAGCATTACTATCAACTGAACTCTGCTCAGAATCGTTTTTTCATGAGCAATGGTATGGTTTATCATTGCTTACTTCAGATATAGATTAAATTCCCTTCTGTATTCTACCTTCTCAACTTTCCACCTACAACAGTGACTACACCCACGTGTAAAGTATGCCTTTTTTTATTTGCCGGTTTGTTAAAAACCTGTTTGACGGAAAATCTCAATTCAATCATTATTTTCAATAGTGGTTTCTGGTAGCAAATTGTATTTAGTTGGTGGAGAGGAGATATATTTTTGATTTTCTGTGTAGTTTGCGTAATAATAGGAAAATTCCGTTGAGAAAAGACGGTATGACATACAAATATAATATTATACGGTACCTGCCTAAAAAAAATTATGTCAAAAAATGTTAGCCTCAGTAATTCGTCTCCTCCACTATTCTCGTCAGACAGCACTGTATCAGTCACCGCCGTTTTCACGTATGTGTGTTGTATAATATTTCTTTTATTATGTAATGTCATTGAAGATTCTGAGCGTATTTTTTTTCCGGAGCGTTAAAGTTTTTCTTTTTATTTTCATTTTACCTATTATCGAATCGCCATAATTTACACTAAAATCGTAAAATTGTATGTATACATAAAATGCGGTGCATGAGAAGAAGGAGGAAAAGAGATTATAGCGTCCTTAGCCCCACCCTCTCTGAGCTACGTCATTCGTTAGCGATAACAGACTCTTACACAACTTAAATATTGTTATTGTACATTATATATATTGATTAAAATTCTACTCTGTATTTGTATCTTTGTACAATTGCCGTCAGGCGTTGAAATAATAAAATAAGAAAAATAAAAAAAAAAACAATTTTGGGAAAAAGCGTACGATAATTATGACTACTGAACAGAATCGAGCCTGGTTAGCCTGGATAGGTGCGAGAAATGCACAGGCATCAGATACGGGAAATTTTACAAGTTCCACAGTTGAATTTTTTACAATAAACATTCGCGTGAACGCCGATGAACAGTTTTTAGCATATTTAACAAAACGATTATGATGACCTTTTTTTTTTTTTTTTGTTCTTGTCAGTAAATTCATCTAGCACTTGAGACTGGTTTTTGATTGACCGGTTTTGGCAATGATGGTGAGTATTGAGTATACTCAACAGCAATACCTACACCAATAGCTACGCCGAAATGATCGATCCCATCAATACGATGACGTCCGCGATATTAGCGTATAGTATATTGACCTGCATTAACTTGGCCTGCATTACGTAGACCTATTAACATATGGACGGATTATAGTCGGAGAAAACATGTAAAGAAACTTCTAAAAGTGGGAATGATAGTAGGGAACTAGATAATATACAATCTACTATCTTTCTCTTTTCTATGTTAATTTATAATGCAGTAGCCGGGGAGGGGGGGGGGAATCCGTCCATAGATCATTCGGTATATTTTTTCTTTCGAAAATAACACCTATAACTTACGCAATCGGCTCGATATATTTTTGTTTTTATCATCATTATGACAAAATAGATAGGCATAATCACAGTTTTTGTCACTCACATCCCGTTCTAATAATATTTCACTTCACCTGCATTATCTCCACTCCTTATTGTCTAACATATGTATTACGGATTAAAGTGAAGAACTATGGGTGTACGGCATAGATTCGACGTGAAAGAAATTCGCATACTAAACGAAAACGTGACACAATGTGATCATACCTCTTGGTGTTAAACGGTATTTTCGATGGTTTTTTTTTTTTTTTTTTAAGCAGTGCACGGTTTTCTGTTATTCCTTTTCACTTTACTTTGGACGGCATTTATTTAATATCATACTTTTTCGCGTATAAAATTTCAAAAGAAAAACTCAATATTTTTGTACGGTATAATTTAATAATTAACAATTAAAAAAGGAAATGAGATATATATACAGACGACCCATTGTTTATTATGTTTAGATATACTTTATACAGGTAAGTATAAGTAAATATTTTAATTTCATTTTAAAACAATTGAAAACATTATTTTGTCGGCATTCAACTACACAGTACATAGTTTCCTGATAACAATTATGCATAATATAATATTGAACAAGTGTTAATTATTTATTCACCATATATTTCATAATTGCAAAAATCTGCGTTATATAGAAGAACAGTATTGTTCCGAGGTATCTGGAGAAGTATGGGGCTATACCTATACTTTTTACCCTTATAATTGTTTTTGAGTTTATACAGTTGCTTATTGTATCAATATTAGTTCAACAAGAGTTTAACTTTTGATATATACATTATGTTATTATAATATGTATAAAGTTTGTGAATAAAACGTTGAGTCTTTAGAAATGTATATGCAATTTATTGTACACGGACTAAACAACTTTGAACAAATTTCAATAAAATATTACGTGATGGATTTTTGTTTGAATTAAAATAGATTATTTTTATTACCGTGATATTTTATGTCGTGCTTTACGCTATAATATGTATATATCCCTACTATATCTACCGATTATACAACGGTGTGCCGAATATTAGACTGTATAATATGTAGGTACCAAGCTACTTCCAATGTTCAATATTGAGGTGCCATAATACTTATTTGTAGAAAAAAAAAAAGAGTTGATATATTATCGGCACTGTCCTGCTGACGGAGGTGCCAGTGTTATTGTAGGTGGGAACTGGGAGTGAAGTGTACATAAAGTTACCTATTTAATTTTTGTCTGTACGCAACGATAAATCACTATCCAATTACAATAAATAATGAAATGCGATTCTGAACTTACAGTTCGTTTAAATATATTTTTAAATGCCATAATTGTCACGGTTTTCGTCAGAATTCAAACTTAAAACACTTATTAAAAAAAAAAACTAGTTTGAATATTTCATTTTTACCACTTAGTGCAATATATTATTAACCTCGTATAAAATAAGTATATATATGAATATATATATATAATAATAATATATCGTTAGAATAATTTGAAATTTCTATGACGTATAAAAAAGGCTATTATAAGTACTCCGGTATCTAAGTTCATAGTTAAAATTCAGATTACATTTCAGTCTATGATTATTTTTAATTGAACTACAAAAAAAAAAAATATACAATAATAACAAATAAATTACCTTAAATTAGTCTATTTTTCCCTATTATTTTTTTTTTCCGTTTGTTAAGAAAACTACAATGAAAATTAAAAATTAACTACACAGCGAGATTCAAAATGCTTCACTCTAGTCATTTTAAGAATGAAGAAAAGTTGTTAACAGAAAGAAAAAACAATCACTCATATCATAGCAAAAATAATCATTTATCGATCCGTTCAGAATATAAAAAGGTTAATTTTTTAGTGGATGTTTTGTTTAATGGACCTTTTATTTTCTCTTCACTTTACCGATCAGTATTATTTTTTGCTCTTGTTTGGACATTTTTCTATCTACCTTAACATTATTCTCCTACATTGCAATACTACATTCTTGTACATACCCTATTCTTTTAAATAATACATTTAAAAAAAAACCGTATTTTCGTGTACGTCTAGCCAACAACCATACCTTTTTCTTATAACTTTGTCTGACAGGAAATCTGAATGGAATGATACTTCAGGGAGGTCATTTTTGATTTCCCCAGCCATTTGCATAATAATTGGGAAAAAACGTGGTGAAAACGGAAAAATTTACAAAATGTATTACGCATTCAATTTTCTGTTTTTTTGTTGTAATTCAGTTCAAAATGTTCGTAAAGACCTTATTAAATTTTAACGAAAATCTTAAATATTACGACCTTTCAAAATATTTATAACCGAATTCTACTCACAATCGTTTTTAAAGAGTAATCGTTACATACATAAATTACCCTCTATTTCCTACCTTCCCAACTTTTCACTTACAGTAGTAGCTCACCCATCATGTCTATCTTTTGTTATTTTTAAATATTATTGAAATTAAGCTAAAATTATATTATATTTTTTAAAATTGAATAGTTTATTGTAGTTAATACGTGACGTATAATTGTATGCATGAAATGAATGCAATTAAACATTAATTTAAAAGAAATAATTATTTTATATTATAAATATTTTAAAACCACTAATTTATGCATAATTTATAATTTATAGTGCAGTATAATTTATTCTTGTATTTTGTCTCCCTGGATAAAATCCAATCTCCTTTGATTTTTTAATTAATAAATAATGTTGATATAAAATGAAATATATAAAATCTATGCATGTTTATGTCCTTAAAACGCTGGAAAAATCAAAAAATGCCATTGAGTATGCCATTAACATAATCTCTGTTTTATATTGTTTATGTATATATATATATACGCGTAACTACTTTTCAAAAGTTAATCAAATGCACTATATTTAATTTTAACGTATAAAAATAATTCAATGAATAAAATAATTGAAAATATAATGAATTCAATTCAAGCGAAAATAAAATAAGCCTTGTGTAAGATCGTTTTATCTATACTACCATACATAAAATCAACTAAATTTGAAAAATCAAGGAATAAAACCCAAAAAAAAAAAAAAAAAATACACCTTGGCACCTTTAAGTATAATAATAAAACTAATTCATGAATATACAATTGTACAGTTATAAATACACGTATTCATTCACTACCAAAATAATATACAAAATAGTTAAATAAAAACCGAACAAATATCGGTTTCGGTTTCAATATTTTCAAACAATTCCTGTTAAAATACCGATATTTTTAATTTAAGGTTCCAAGTCCCTGTAGAGTGTGATGCACTAGTTTGTGTTTTTGTATGCGGTTTAATATTAAATTTCGATGAAAATCTTCATTTTTATTCGTGATGAGTGGGTATTCTAAAAACGTATTTACTTACATATACAATATACACTTATAAATAACAACTATAAAAGATGGTTAAAGAAATGTTAAGGGTTTTTTTCGACCCCTTATCCCTCCTCCTAAAATCGCCATTTGACCCATTACTAATATCAACTATTTTTTATTGTTTTATTTGATCGGGTTAATAAAAACTTCGCAATAATTTCAAACAAATAAGGTAACAACATCATGTTTACAATAATATAAAATGTCAAGGTAAAATGTCAAAACCGATAAACACACGGTAATTTAACTCTTTTGTCACGGAAAAAAGTTTATTTTAGTTTAGTTTCTCGGCTAAAATGCATAGCTTTTAAACGTCAAAACTCAAATCACGAAAATACATAATTTTTAACATTGAAGTTGTAAATGAGTTGGACAATATTTTGAAATCACAGATTTATTAGTACGGTCTATTATAATCGATCTTTTTTTTTTTTTTTAATTTAAATTAAATTAAAAAACCGTTAAAGACACTACGTCACAAATTCGTATAATATTGATCTCATGTTAAAAACTTAGTAGAAATTGTTTAGCTGTACAATTTATTTTCTATTAAAATGTTAACACACAAATATCGAATTTCAAAACAGCAGTGTGTATATTGATTTTATTAGATATATATTTTATTTTAACAAGACTAGCGGAAAAAAAAAAAAAAAACAAATAATAATTTTACAATAGTTTTGAACCATACGTTGTCTTTAAAAAAATTTAAAAACTGATTGATTTTTTTATTTGAGCATCTAATTATTATACTACCTATTAATCTGTTTTTCGATTGTCATTATTTTTAAAATTTAACTAAATTATTTAACAGGTAATTAAAATATCTTTTAGTAGCATAATAATTCTAAATTTATTTATATTCGTTCATATTAAATAAACAAATTACATTAATTATAAAGAAATTTATAAATTTAAAGACGGTTAATCGTTTCAAATAAGCCCTATAATATTTTAATTTGTGTATTTTGATATTATATATGAAAAACAATTTGAAGAACAATATGAACAAGTTCATTTTTTTATTTTTAATTAAATTTCTTCTTAACCAATCAATTTTTACCAAATATATTATATTTTCAATCATATTTGTTATTTTTATATTTTTACATAAAAATATTATGTACACGTTATTTTAGATTCTGGGTGGAGCAAGGAATGTATTGGTTTTATAACGACGTTTAATACTTTATTTTTCCAACCTATGATTTCGCTCCGATTTTCAATGATAGTATTTTTGGAAATCGGACTGGAAAGGTACTTTAAGTAGGTAATTTTTTGATTTTTTCGGGAATTTCATCAATATATAAGAAAAACCGGATAAAACGAAGGAAAAACAAGAGAGCGAGAAAATAGATACAATATTTAATAAATATTATTAAAGAAAATGTTTAATGCATAATATGTAATTATTTTACCATAATATGACAACAACTGAACTCAGAAGCTCAGAATAGTTTGTTCATTAGCGATGGTTCATCGGTGCTTACAGATATACATTAAATTCCCATTTGTATCCCATTTTTTTTAACTTTCCACCTACAAGAGTGGCTGCACCTACACGTCAAGTATATCCGTCTTTTTACAGTTAACCTTGTATTATGTACATTATATATCAATGTAAGTCTTAAGTAAGTAGGTACAATATAATGCAATTCGTTGTCAATTATAAATTATAATAATTATAAATCGTTTAGTTGCACTGATTATATATTTCACTTACTAGCCTATTAATTATTAGTATTTATTTAATTCTAACTAGCTGTTCCACCAAGCGTTTCTGGATCCACTAATTAACGCAAAAAATTGTGTGGGAACCGAGTAGTCCGGCTTCGGAAAACTAAATGTGTATCCTAGATAACCCATAGTTGAAAATGAAAATAATTTGATTTTTGTATCAAAAATACTTAAAACCCGAGTTTTGGAGGGAGGGTCCAATAATCAGTGGATTTCAAAATCTATAAACCTTCTTCAGAAATCGCAGACTATTTTGCAAAAAATGTAGGTGATTGCCCCTACCTAATAAACCGTGTGATATTACTTTTTGTTATAGAAAATATCCATAAATCTTAAGTACAAAAAAATAAAAATGTGACTGGTTCTAAATTCCATAAATATGATTCCGGATCTTGAAAATACTTTGATTGAAACGAGAATGAAATACTACTCATTTATAAATTTTAATAAATATACTCTCAAGGATTTTTTTAAATGATATACATATATATATATAGAGAGAGAGAGAGAGATCTAACGGAGTTTTAGAGACAACTCTAATAAGAAAGATAAAAAGCGAAGGTCATATAGGTCGTCTTAGATAACGCTGTGCAGATAGGATCATTTGTGATTTAAATAAATGTACACAGAGATTTACAATAGCGGACAGCATGCATAGAATCAGATGGAAAAATGAAGTTGAGGCAGTTTAAGTCTTCCAAGGACCATCAAGCTTGAGATGATGAAGAAGAACTAATCATTTAAATAATAGTACACGTTGCAGCAATTGTCAATTTTACGAAAATCTGAAAAGAGTTTTTTTCTATACATTGAATATTATTATTATTTTTTTTTTTTATACCTTATTCATATATTTTTACTACTTCATAACAATTATCTTACTCGATAATAAAAATGAAACATAAAAAATATCGAATCGTCTGAACAAAGATTTGAGAATTGATAAAAATACAATTTTCAATTAGAAAGTCGATTCATATTTTATCAAAACCAGGTATACACACATTTTTAAATTGCAAAACAATATTTCTATTTTTGCCTATCTAAATTTGGCAAACAAATATAATACACAAGAGAATATATATATTTTTTTTTTTTGTAAACGTAATGTTTTCCAGGTGGTAAATAGAACGAAAATGATAACGATTGTTTTTTTTTTCTGGATGAACTTTTTATATTCACTTTTAAACGAGGGTTTTTATAAAAAAAAATAAACAAAAAAAGCCTATATACAAAGGCTATAACTTTAACCAGTAAAGTTTAATGTTAGATATTTACTTCGAGTGTTATTATTACAAAACTTTACGAAATAGCATATTGATTATAAATTGTAAATGAAAAAAAAAATACAATGAACAAATTAAGTTTTTGCTTAACACTATAAATAAAATATAGTTCAAATAATCTATAAATTATTAATTATTATACATTGAAATTATCGATTTCTTTCCACTTGGTTTTTAAAAATGTAATACAATATTAGTATGGATTAAATTAATGAATACTAAAACTAAATAATTATTTAAATATAGATACTTATTAAAGTTCGGCCGCAACCGATAATAGATAAATGTCCGGCGGTAAACCAACAGCAGCTAAAAAGCTACTAAAAAGTTTTCGGTAACCGTAATATAAGTTTTGACAATGTATTGTCACGCTCAGTCATGTTGAAAACCGGTCGAACCTGATCAAAGTTGTTCTTTTCTGTGTACAGTTTCGTCGGGAATCCGTGACAAATGCTTTCACGTTTTTGTATACAGTTATATAATACCTGCTTTTCGGAGCGGTTCGATATTTATTATTTTTACTGTGCGTTTAGATTCTGAGTGGAGTGAGGAATGTATTGATTTTACAATGATGTTTACCTATTTATTTGTTTTTTTTTTTTTTCTGTGAACAATTTTTCCACTCATTAGTACTTATTATTCTACTTCATAAATTATATCTATCTTAAATATTGCTCCAATAGAAAAACGACAAGAGATCTTTTTTATTAAAGTTTTATTCTAATCGGTGACCAAGAAAACCGTTTTTTTTTTTTTTTTTAATATATATTATCAATAATTGAGCAAAACCGAAAAATGCATAGAAAAAACGGGAAAATTTAGCAAAATAATTCTTTTATAATTTTAAATTTTGTGTTTTTTATGTTATTCAGTTTAAAATATTCGTAAGGACTTTAACGGAGAACTTTTATTTCCTTTTTGCTCTTTGTTTTTCTAGACGTAATAGAATTTTCAAAACATTTTAGCCCCTTTTGAGCTATTTATAAATATTTTAATTTTGCGATTTTTTTCTTACCTAATTTATATTTGGTATGTACTCTGTGAATAAAATTGTTAGACAAAACAAAAATGCACGAAAGATTGACAGGAAATTCATTATAAGTCGTACTTAGTGGTGTCAACCAAAAGAAAATAATGAGTGCAATTTAGTATTTTTTTTTTAAAAGTTTTAGAATTATTTTAAGAATCAAATTTTAACGAAAATCGTGAAAATTACTGGTTCTAAAAACATGTATAACTGAACTATGATCTGATGTTGAGAGTTAATAAATCTTTAAAATAAAATAATTTTAATACTTTTTATATTTTCATTTGAATAAAATTGTTTTATATATAATTACATTTGTTATAATTTCTGTTTTCTGCCTGTATCTATTAATTAATATAAAAAGTATTTTATAGTTAAATCCGCAATTCAATTTTGAAATTCATGATGAAATTGGATTTTTCTGTTGTTTCAAACTTTTTTTTTGTCGTTTTCCATTATTTTCTTTTCTCTTCTCTAATATCAAATAAGTAAAAAATTGCAGACTCGCTCAAAATAACGGTGACAATTGTTTTTCATCTTTTTTTTCTTTATTCTCAACTGCTGTTTACAAGTAGTTAGGTATTCGGCATCATTAATCCATCTGCCGTTATATGAGTAATTTCATCAGGTTCCTCTCAATAGGTTTTACATTTCCCATTCATTTATTTTTACTTTGCCCTACTCATGGTTACAGCGTGCTAAATCGAACGAGAGAAAAACTATTTAAACCCGAGTATTGTCCTATATATGACCTGTATGATGACCTTGTAGTTCGAATTTTTCTGAAATATTACGTTGTGCGATGTATTTAAAAGTTCTTCGCGAAATTATAGTGAAATGTCAAATCCATAAACGCCTAGTGTTTTAGATGGAATTATCATAAAATAACACAGTCAATGACCAAAAGAATTCGCAACGATACGAATTGTTGAATGGTATTTTCCGTCCCATGAAAAAAATATATAATTTTATTAAAATCGCCGTCCATCGTACTTACACAACGTATTAATTAAATTGAAAATTTATGAGTACTACTGGATGTATAATATTTGCATAATCTAATTAAAAATTGTTATATTGGCTATTTTCTCGGATAGAACTTAATCGATTTCGTACTTAAATATTAAATATATATAATTTCCTAATCAATGTGTGCGCATGCGAAAATAATGGATTTATCATCTCTCGGATCGTATAATTAACAAACAAAATGTATACTATTCTTAGATTAATTTAAAATCTTTTGTCGGATTTAAACTATAATATAGTCTCGCAAAGAGCGCGTACTCAATTAACCGACAAATTAATATTATAGTATTATTATTACCAGAGGATGGTAAACGTTACGCTCTATAATAGAACAATATCGCCATCCAGCATTATGCCATTGGTTTCAGAACTATTTCCCGGGAACTTTGAATTATTTGCAAAGGAAAAACAAAAACTCGGTGAAACAATTATTCAATAATAACGATTTAACTCCCGAGTCCCGGTAGTTTATCATACAGGTAAGTACGGTAAGTCGGGCGGACACGTGTTATGTTTAAACCGCTCGACAGGCTTTTACCGAGATTAAATCTAAAGTACAGCGCGGTAATTGATACACGTATTTTAACAGCCTGAACTTAATAATGTTTATAGATCGTTGGACGTCCAAAAACGCACGGTTCTTAAATCTCAATTGAACGTTTAACACGGCGCTGTTTTCTCGCTACCTATATAGTTTTTCCGATAAAAAATAATAAAACCGAACCAATACAAATACCGGAGTAAGTATGCGAGTACCGTAAGCTTCCCTACGAGTAGAATGAATCGTGCCGCATTCGTAGGACCGGATTAGCATAGACGAAAAAGGGGCTTTCTCCCGCCAAGATGGTAATGGTATATCATACGTTTCGACGTTCAAATATTTAGTACATTATTTTCCTCTGAGTGTTTTATGCAGCAGTTATATTTAAAATATAAAATCACACGACGCTGAACAAAACAACATAATATTATGACAATGGACAATATTTATTACATGTTAAATCGCCGTGATTTTATCGGTATTGGTGGCAATTGACGTGTAGAATTTTGTGAAATTGTGGTATAAATAGAGAATTCTCGTAAGTTTGTTTAATCGATATGCTGCGCCGCCAATCTTAGTTTTGTACTCGGTCAGTCAACTGATCAACGATATCAATGAACATTGTTTTACGATGTGTATTCCAAGAATTAAACTAACTCAGCGGTTGTAAATACCGTAAAAAAAGGCAATCGGAAAAAATTAAAAAGACGAAGTGCAATTGAACAACGCTAAAAATTGAACATTTTTTTTTTTTTCTAAAGTAAACCTGTGACTCATTTTATAAGTACCTATTTACAACACGGGAGTTAATACGGTTATGCAGGTAGTTAATGTATAATAAAAAAAAATGTTTGAAATACATATTCAAACATAACCGTGTCATGCGCTACTCACACATTGCATTTAAAACGCATTACATTAATATCCGACGAGTATTCCGGCAACATACAAAGTGTACTATGAAATAATCTATAGTCATTTAGCCGTATTTTATCATTTTATTTTGAATTATTACTATAGTTTATAATATAAGTTTATTGATAATGGTTTGGACAAACGGAATCACGGTGTTTTTGCTAAGCAAACAGTTATAATTATTTAGGGAAAAATAGGTACCTAATACGATTAATTAGAAACTACAAAACGTATCGTGTAATTGTTCGTAATGTAGGGAGGAAAAAAGCTTTGAAAAACACATAAAAAACAAAAATAATAAAAAATTGTGTAGAGGAGGAGTTCGCCCTCTAACTGGTCTAACTTATAAAATAGCATTTTGTTAACGCTAAAAAATATTGTTTCATAAAGTAATACGTGTAAATTCGTTTTAAAAACAAAATTAACGTAGGTTAATTATTTTTGTGGTGTTAGAAACTTGTATTCAACGAGGTAGAGCCGTAAGACGGGGTAAACTTATAAATCTCTACGCCGTTTTTGATTTATTTAAATTTTTTCCAAGTACTTCTATAGAAGGTTTTAAGCGTTTTTCTTTTTAGATTTCAAGTGCTAAAAGTCCCGAACCCTGGTTATTAGGTTTAGGTACCTAAACTATATTTTTAAATTTCATAATACTTAAACTAGGCTAAAAAATAACTTCGTAATGTATGCAATATACCTACACGTATCATTATATCATATTATTATTGTTATAATACAGCATAATATGTATGCGTAAAAGTATTACGATAAACATTTATTTCAACTTCATATAACAACGCTTTTATTAGGGACCGCGCCCGTTATTAAATTTATTTAGTAACGCATGTGCAACAACACGAAAACTTTTTAACACACGTCTGGTTTTGTCAAAAGACGTATTATAATATAGCGCGGATACATATTATAACGGTATAATATACTTTTTAGTTTTTTTTATCTTTCGTTGTAATAATTGCAGGGCGGGGTTTAATATTAAAGTTTAAACTGATATTAATAATGTACGTATAGTACGATAGTGTTACACTTGTATATTGATAATATTGATGTTAATTAAATACGCCTAAAAAAATAATTTGGATCGCGAAATTTACCGTCGGGATAAAAACTTTCGACAAATAAATTGGATAGCGTAAAAACTTATGGTATATAGAATAGCTTTTATCTCGTTCGTCGTACACATAGCGATAACGCGGGGTTTCTTTTTTTTTTTTTTAACATTTCAAATGTATAAATTCGGATACATTTTCCCTCTTTTTAAACGTTTTCACAGAACAGTCGCATAGGTGTAATTATGCATATAGGTAAATGGGTTCAGAAAAAACTAATTAGCTATCCCTAAAGTAACCAATTATAAACATCACCGTCTATAGAAACGAAACAAATCGATTTGTCTTTTTATAAAATGCAAATTATTTCATCTCGTCACCGTGGTAATATTCGGATTGAAAATTATTGATTTTGTTTTAGATTCTGAGTGGAAAGAGGAATATATATTGGTTTTACAACGGTGTTTATTTTTTTTTTTGTTTTTTTTATTGAAAACTTTTCTATTAAAAATTTTGCTCCGATTTACAATAACGGTACTTTTTCTAAAAGAAAATCTGACTGGGGAAGTACTTTTAGGAGGTCGGTTTTGATTTTCCCATAAATGGGAAAAACCGGGAAAAAACTTAAGAAAAACCGGAAAAAAGGTACAATATTAAACAAAATAAATATTATTAAATAAAATATATAATGTTTATGTTATATATATTTTACCATAATATGACATATAAACTGTTAACAAAGCAACACTATCAACCGAACTCCGCTCAGAATCGTTTCTTCGTTAGCAACGGTTAATCGTTGCGTACAGATATACATTTAATTTCCCCTCTACCAGCTTTCCAACTTCTTACCTATAACAGTGGCCAAATCACGTGCGAGTATGTCCGTCTTTCTTCTTTTTTTTTTTTTTTGCAATTTGTTTTACCAGTTTTTATGATTTGGCATATATATATAAGGAAATTAGTTTAATATACGCTCCTGCAGCAGACCCCAGCCGCTTAACGTTTTTATTGCAGCATGTGATTGTACGTTTATGTCTTTTTAAATTTACATGCCGATCAAAATCAATAGCACAGAACGAAATAGTTTAATATTATAATTTACAGTGACAATAAAGTTTTTTTTATATATATAATACACAGCGATTCTTTTATACACGCATAGCGAACTGCGGCGATAATCGGGTGCGAAAATTTCGTTTAAATTTTATTTAGGTGTTTGTTTTTTTTTTTTTTTTGTAGTCACTATATTACACTCGTGTACTGCAATAATCGTTTAAATACGATCTTAGGTCGTTTACGATGTTTTAAAAATGTCAACCTTATTGTTCCGTGTTACATCAACCGTATCGATTTGTTCATTTTGAAAACATGGTAACATACGTTTTTAAACTGGAATTCTAAAAGACAATATTTTTATAAAAATTTCAGTACACACATGCCGTACCGTACCGCAATATCAGAATCTATATTACTGTTTGTTCCGGCCAGTGCGTTTTAGAAATTCCGTACGTTTAAGGTCTACGAAACGATAATAACATAAAAGTCCCGACGTTCACATGCCTATATTAAAGTAGCGATGCATTTTTGAATTCGAAAATATATTATTCGAGGTATTCGTAAGGGTAAAAAATATATTGTGTTATTCGATTCTAATTAGTTTTTTTCCCTTAAATCCTAATGTGTATTAGGTATATGACACAACGGAATGTGAAAATATAGCCTACTTTAGGTATTCAATTTTTATTTGTATCCTGAATTTTATTCATGGCCATATTATGCACGAAGAGTTCGAATAGGGAAAGTTTCCCTGCACAGTTTACGTATTGTATGCATGACTGACTCATGAAGATAAACTCATCACGGAATATGTTTACATTCGCATTGATGTAATAACATTATGAGATTATAACGTATGGAGAATTTCGAATAGTTTTTTTTTTTTTTTTTTTTTTTTTGTGAAAGTTCGTATTTATACACTATTTTCATATTTTCAACTCATACGTAAAGTTGTTGTACACATCCCGTATATTATTAAAATATATAATGACGTGCAGTCGTCGTGCAGTTTTAGTATAATATAATTTTACGATTTCCATTTATAAAAAAAAAAAAACGCAATACAATAATATTATGTACGTAAGAAAACATTGAAATACTAAGAGTTTATTTCTCGTCGAACTATTATATCTGTGTCCATATAAAAAGCGAACAATCGGCTTGAATATAGTTTTAGTGGTTCGTCCAACAATTTTAGCTGATCGATATTTGTATAATATATTATGTGGTTCGATATTTTAATTTTTAAGCAAATACAATGGTTTTTAAATTTCAATATTTCACATACTCGTGTCTCAATTAAAAATGTAAAAATCGAAACGAAAACCAACGCCCAAACTCAAACATTGAGCCTACATTTGAGTTCTGATAATTTTGTTTAGCCATTCCAATGCATTATTAAAACTAACATCATAAAATTGATTCAATTGAACGAAAAGTTGACATTAAACGAGTACAATTTTCAACATTAGCCGTAACATATTGTATAATACCATTATTTTGTGTATTTTTGTAATAAAATAATCTCTATTATCTCTCTCTCTCTCTTTCTCGAGTTGCATTTAACTAGCCGTTAGGCACAAATTATATTTTTACTGTAAAATGTTTAATTTAAAATAAATGAATCGATTAAATTCACAAATTATATTCATTGAAAAAATACATTTAATTTTTATTATTAGAGCCAAAGTCATAAATGCCAAACGACCTTTTTCCGAAAGCATGCGGTTCCAATAGGCGTTGAAAATAAGAACATGTTCATTTTTTTTGTTTTAAATAATTTAATCATATAACATTCGCTTATTGTGTTCGTTCTCAAGTTACATTTATTAGTTTTCAAATTGGATTTGTAACAATAAATTAAAACGTGTGCGTGTGTGTGTATGCGTGTATGTGTGTATGTATATTTTACTATATGTTCTAAAGGAAACGTGTACATGTTCAAATCATTCGATCTCGTATAAACATTATTTCATTTTTATTCTACTGAAATTATACACTCGCTATATAATTATAATTTTTCAGGTGTTTTATACTATGCTCGTGAGTTCAGAAATATTATTAAAAAACCCTATACAGAAATAGTTTTATTTTATAGACGCATATTAAATAGAACGGTTGACATTAACATATTTAACATATTATTATCTCAATGTATAAAAAATTATTAATAATGGCTCTTTCTATAATAGTATACATGTATTAAAATAACGTGTATATTAGAAACGTATGATTTAATTGGAATAAAAAAACTTAAATGGGTAATAAATAACGTTTAACGTTTCGTTTTTGACCACCAAGAACAATACACACTAAAGACGGGTCTTGTGCCAAATGTTTGAGCCGGTTTTATGGGGACATAACAAATTTAATTCGCATCGTAACATGAAATATAATAATCATTCAAATCGTTGACAAATTTTACGTCAAAAAATTAATTTAAAAAAAAAAAATCTTCAACAAAATTATAACATTTGAGGAGAAACAACAATTCAAAATAAGAAAAACCTGTTATTTCATCTTATTTCGTGGTATAAGATTTACATTTGAATTTTATGTAAAACTGCGATTACTAAATTCACACTTAAAAAATGCAAGATTTGATTTAACAGTGTCAGGTAATTAAGTTTTAATTTCGTAATTGTTTACATGCATACATACTGTATGTTTTTTGAGTAACGTAATTTTTGGCTTAACACAAGTATAATTTAAATTCTAAATTCATAAATCAAAATTGCTCGTAAAATTATAAAACTAAAATTACTTTATATAAATAATAAAATGAAAAAAAAAAAAAAGCTGACAATGCTGAAGGGTGTGCTACTGTTATAGGTGGAAAGTTGAGAGGGTAGGATACATATAGTTATTTAATTTTTTTTTTGTACCTATAAACAAAATACTGCTGATAAAATATGATTCCGAGCAATATTCAGTTACACATATTTTGAGATGTAGTAATTTTTACGGTTTTCATCAGAATTTGAAATTAAATCGATTATAAAAAAAAATTTTAAAAAACACTCAACTTTTTAACACCAAGTACAATGTGAAATTTTTATGAAAATCGTATTACGTTTTAAAGAATTTCTGTTTGGCCGAACAATATTATCGACATCATTAAACATAAATAAAAATTAAAAATACAAGAAATGTGAAATGCTTATAAATAGCTTAAAAATCATCCAAATGTTACCATTAAGTTTATAATGATAATATTATATTATTTTAAAATTGTTACACCATAGTTTTTTCTTATTGATAAGTTGAAACACGTACATTAATACTGTTTTAACTATCAAAATAAAACACCTTAAAAGTGGATTTCGAGAATTTCCCAAGACCGTTTTATTTAAATATTTTGTAAGCAAAACGATGAAGTTTTTGTTTTTTTTTTTTTTTTTTTAATGAACCTGCATTAGACTGCTTAGGTATACTTTTGCCGTAAATCATGGTAGCGGTCCAGCCATAATGCTTCAGAGATAGTTTTCCATAGGATTGCACCTTCCTTAAAAACAGAACAATAACGTTCAATAGCGCGCCGAAAATACAAAATATCGTTACGCAGGTATTATATTTTAATCCGGTAAATAATGTGAAATCAACGCATATTCAATAATAAACGTTAGGAATGATAACCAATAGATTTTTTTTCTAGATAAATGATAATTTTAAGATAATATTAGAAGAACATAGGTAATTCAGATTCAAACGTGTTTTATGTATATAGATATTTAATATAGTACCTATTGGTAATTAGAGTAATATCTAACCGTATAATTATTAATATATAATATAACTGTTAAATACCTCTTTTGAATATGAGAAATTAGATTTAAAAAAGCATACAATCATAAAATGTCTGTGTAGTATAATACTACCTATGGCATATAAGGGAAATTACCAAGGTGATTAAAATAAAATAAATAATGATACTGACTGCAGATTTGTGTATCACTGTCATAAGTGGGAATTCGGAAAGGTAGGATTTATAAGATTAGGTCTTCAATTTGTCTTTGTAAGCAACGATAAACCATTACTAACGAAAAATGATTCCGAGTTATGTTTGGTTATGCATGTTTTAAATTACCGTAATGTTTAAATTTTCGTCAAAATTTGATCTTGATAGTCTCATGAAAAAGGTACAATAACACGTTCTTTAATACACTATTTTTTTTTTTTATCTCTTAGTGTACTAAGACCTGTAATGAATCTCGTGATAAATTTTCAAACAATTTTATTTACAAAATAATAATTAAATAAAACTAGAAAATGCCTATGAATAACTTACCATTTAATATGTTATTTTGGACATTTTATCACGTCTAGAAAAGTCTAATGAAAGTATTTTGTAAAAATTTCGTATACCTACAATTATGTTTACCCGAAAAACAACGAAAAAACAAAATCGAAAACGATGAAACGTTAATGTCTTAAACTTATCTGTGTTCACTACGTTTTTTTCCAGTTTTTCCTTAATTAAAAAAAAAAAATACAACAAATATTATTGTAATGACTTTTTACACTAGTCAAAATTTGCTTACAGAAATGGTATTACACGTGAATTTCGGTACCATAATTCTAGTATAAAACCAAATCGAGCAAATTTAAAATAGAAAAATTGTTAACGCCGTAAATTTGTAGGTTTTTATTTTCTATCTTTTCCTTTTTTCTAGTTAGTAAGAAAACCACTTGAAGAAATCAAAAAATGAACTCCTCAATAGACCAGAATATATCAAAAATGGTCTCGTATCAATTTTTGTTTGGAGCAAGAATTCTGTTAGAAAAGTGGTTTACAGACAGAAAAAAAAAGCACACATCAAAGTAAAATCAATACATTTCTTGCTACGCTCTTAATCTAAAATTACCCCATCCAGCCGAAATATCATGTTCCTTTGATATTTTTAATTGAATCTAATTTTTATATTATGATTTTTAGTTAAAAAAAAAAAAAAATGTTTATATTTACATAATATAGAAAATATAAAACGTTTTATATTATTACACAATATTTTTTTTCTCTTTTTAACTGGAAATATATTCATAAATTATAGTTAATTAATACGAAACATATTTTGTTAAATAAAAATTTTTTTTTATTTTAATATGCAAAACTGCTAATACGATAATGAAGTATTATAATGACTGTAGTCGAATTAATTTTAATTTCGGTTGAAATAAAATACACTGATAAAATTCACTCAATTTGCATAATTCTGTGAAATATATTTTATTAAACTATTCGAATATACAAGTTTATATAAATACATAGGCAATATAAAATGTTGAATCAAATATCAATTTCGTAGTTGATTTCGTTTAGGTATACCTTTACTATGATAATTTTATTATGAAAATGAAACTTTTTTCACGTTATTATATAGATTTATGCACCTTTCAAGTCGTTCATTGGTTGATAAATATTATTATCACTCTTATTATTATTTTTATATGGTCATAGATATAATATACCGGCACACACATTACATTCTCAAGAAACTTTTTCCTGAAAATACGAACCCACGAAAATAACATCCTCGTGGGATACATCTGTAGAACGAAAATATTCAGACTTCTTAATATAGGATAAAATAGATTGTAGGATGCTCAGGATTATATCCGACCTGTTGGCTTAAAAATACAACAGCAATGCGTATTTGTTTAGCCATTTTATCTCTAAACATATATTTCAGCCTAGTTATAGGGAAAATTGCTTAATTTATCGAATACAATACTTATAAATCCTTATAGTCGGAGGGTAAGTTGTATAGCAGAAGATTCTACGATTTTTTTTTTTTGTAAATTATAATCTCTATATTATTTACTACGTCCCCTCCCGTTGAAAACTCCTAGGCACATTATCGAGGATGTCTACCACTTTGTGGGAACAACTTACCGATTTGCGTTTGGACGATAAAGGAATATCGGCTTTCAAAAGAGCAATTAAACATCTTTTCATTTTTTTTCTTCATTTCATATTCATTATAATACCACTAGAAGTACATTTATTTTTCTTCGTGCTGTTTCTGCTATAATATTAATTGTGTCGACTAATACAGCATCCCGGACGGCTTACACCAGTGAAACAGACATATTGTCTGGAATAATATTTTATCCAAAACTCTGTGTACTGAAGTTTATAAATCACAAATAATTATTTGATATTTGTTGAAACAAAGAGTACTTTGACACTACAAAAAAAAAATTAAATATAACATTATTTAAAAATTTAAAAAAATCGCAAAATATAAAACATTAAATTTTATACGTAAAAAATCGTATACCTATTAAACACATTTTGTAGTTATTAATAAGCAATCTCTTTTTTTATTTTTTTGAACAACTAGTAAAAGATAAAAAGCATATTATTATTCTCTAAATTACACGCCTTAACTACATACGAGTTCGAATTTAAAATTCAAAGAATTTTCGTAAAGGTTGATTATAAACTCTAATAAAACTATTTGAGTTTTTCTTTTTAATTTTTGTTTAACTAATTTTGTATATTCTTAATATATACCGAGTGATCCATTTACGTGGGTGCAATCATTATCTCGAAAAGTTTTAACATTTTAATTTTTTTTTTTTTTAATTTAAGACATGGTAACCTATATAAAAATTCTATAAATATACGCAGTATTAGTTTAAATACATTTTGTTGTGGACATTTTTAATTTCCGTCATCTCTAAGATGATATATTCCACTTTTAAGTTTGAGTAGGGAAGGATGAAGTGGACCATTATTAAATACCACACGCCGTGCCGCCGCCCAAATAATGCTTCACTCTTCTCCCCTTACCCAAACTTAAAAGTGGAATATTTCATCATCATGTCGATGGAAATTAAAAATTTCAACACCAAATTATATTTTAACTCAATCGATTTATGGATTTGTTCAAAAAGTTTCCATTTGAAAATTAAAAGTAGGTAGTCATTCCACATTCCAAGAATAAGAGTAACAAAAATAATGCTAAAGTAATATTTTAAAGCTGCTTATTTCTTAAATTTTCAAAAAAAAAAAAAAATTGAAAAAAGTTAATACCTTCCGAGATAATGAGTGTACCCAATTAAATAGATCATCGGTATAATATATTTTTTGTGTACACACGGACAATAAGTGCGATTTCGTGTGAATTCAATGAGAATTAGTTAAAATATATGGCTGCAGAGTGCGAATCTCATTCATCACAATTTCCCCTCCTTCAACAAGATTAGTTCATAACTAGTTCGAATTTATTTACATTTTGATCAACACCATAAACCAATATTGTTCATAGATTATATTAAACGTTTGTTTTGATCTTCTTTTTTTTATCTAACTTTGATAAAATGTTGTCTGGCAGCCGTAAAAAGGCAAAAAGTTACGGTTTAAAATTGTATAGTTTTCAACAGATTTTATTAAACGTCACCGAAAGGCGAAAAGGTAATGTTTTAAACGCTGTTCACCGACCCACCGGTAGACCATGATATAATTTTATACAACGGGTTTTAGCCGCACACTTTGGCCTTCGTCTAATCCAAACCTTATAACTAATTCCATAATTTTGGATGGCATGTGTCAGCTACACGTGCGCTTATAATACCACCATAGTGTACTAATTGCAGTACATACTCGTTAGGGATTTTTTTTTTTTGTTTTACAATATTTGTGTCGTTTAGTATAATATTAGGTCAAATGATTTTAGCGATATAATGAGGTGTAAACAAATATCGGCTATACAGGGTGATTCTTTTATTACGAAGAAGCAATTAACTACTAATATTTTTGGGTATTTTCCAATCGTAAATAAATACACACACACATAGCCTCCGACTCTGCTGCCAAAGATCTCTTCTTTCCTACGCCGGTTATGTACTAAATATTTCCCACCCATTACACGGCTATTCTCCAGTTCTCCATGAGCTATGCCTATCAACTCAATCTAATAGAAGAACAGAAAATAAAATAAAGCTCCTACAATACCTTATTGGTGATCCTGCTAATGCTTCACCGTTATTTCCCCTTATCAACTTCCGAGTTTCTCCACGTGCAATCAGCTCTATTGCTTTATTTTCCTATTGCTAAATATTCTACTTATTACAGTCGGAATAATCCAATCAACCATAGAATGATGCATCAGCTAATGCTCATTGCTTTCCTTATTCCTTCCTGTAAAAACTAGCAACCTATTACCGTTTCACTACTACATACTTGTCGTGCTACATTTAAATTTATCTACAATTACAATACTTTGGTCCAAGCTTATATTTAATAAATAAATACCTTAACACGGAGTTACTATGCGCCACAATTTGCGTATAATTTAACTATTTCCTTATAAACACAATTATTTATTTTTGGTGGAAAGTTACCCAGTGGTTACTTTCTATGCACCATTATTGAAAATCCGTGGTTTTGTAAGAAATATCATCTCTGGTGCAACGTTATTATTCACCTATTATTTAAGAAAACAAAATCTTTTTTATATTTTATTGAAACGTTATATACTGCCTGTATTACTACCTGTATTTTGTAAAAAATATAATTTTATAACATTCTTTATTATAACTTTATATTATACTTAATGGTTCCGGACCTTTTTCCCGAATAAAATTTCCTAAATGTCGTTTTTCCCGAATAGTATTGATTTTACCTAAATGTCATTTGACTGAAGAGCGCATCGTACAATTCAGCTAGTTCTGTACGTAATATCCGAGAAGGTGGTTGCTCTGATTAATCTTCAGCCTTCCGCTTAAAATTATATTTAATATGTTTGGCTTCAAACTCTTCTTGATTTGTTACACAATTGTGGTCTTTAAGAGTTGTTTCTCGAACGAAATTTATTTTTTGTTCTGAAATGTTAGTAAAAGTTCTCGCTTTACACAGTTTACTATGTATTTTTTTGCAACTCTCAGTATGGTTTTCCCCTTAATGGGTAATTTCGACTTTGTATACACGAAGCCACCATAAAGTAATTCTGTTTCTTTCAACATTTAAACATCATTGTTAGATGTCTTATTTAAAAAACGACGGACGAAAAACTATGAGTTATAACTACCAAAACATACTAAACAAACAACGAAAATAGTATTATATATAATAGGGTGCCCGTTATTTTTGACGTTAATAATTTTAAGGAAGGCTGACCGGAAATTCGTTTCAATACATCTAAAAATAATAACAATATGCATTGTTTATTTTGTAATTTATATAAATTAGGTATGATATCTACAACAAAAAATCATGAAAATCAAGATAAAAAAATTTTCGACGGACAATATTTTAGTTGTTGTCGCTTAAGAATCGTGTGAAATTTATCAATCAGATCGGATTGATTAATCAGAAATTTGAGAACATAAAAACGTGTATTTCGGCGTTTCCCCGTATCGACCACAGTTAACCGTTGTTACCTGGTAAAACCAATATCTCCCAGATACGAGCTGATTTAACAATTGGAAAAAAAAAATACGTAGTATTTGCTGTTTATTTAATTTTGTCCACCATATTCGGAAATATATTGTTTTGGAAATGTATACCAGTCAGAAAATATACCATTCGGGACAAAGAGTTCGTGAAATATGATATCGGGAAAAATACTATTCGGAATATAATTATTCCGTTCAGGAGAAATGACATTCGGGAAAAATGGTATTCGGGAAATTCGGATCGGGAAAAATACTGCGAATCATACTTAAAAAATCGAAATAGGAACATAGTATAGTTATGGTTAATTATTTAAGATCAACAACTTAATGAGTAGATATTGAAAACAAAAAAAACCAAACACTTTTTTAATCATAAAAAGAAAAAACGATAAACACATAAATATATAATTATTGAAATGTGATCATTGATAAGTTCATCTGAAAATACATATAAAATTTACGACCCGTTTCTACTCCACAGATCTGAATTTGAAACTATAAAACCCGCAAACACGGTTTACCCGCGGTATTTATAGTGTCATAAATATTTCCATAATTTCGAGAAAAGCATTATCTTTTCGAATGCACGTTAATATTGTTTTAATTGAAATTTTTAATATAATTCTCATTATATATTTATATAAAAATGAAAAAATGAATTTTATTACAGTACAATATTAATTAGACAACTGAAATATACGTAACTAACGAACAGACGACCAAAAAGAATAATGAATTATGAAATGGACGAAAAAAAATAATTATGAATGTCGAGTGTTAAAAATATTTTTTTTTTCTTATAAAAACATTCTTTATATACCTTTTTCGTTTTCTAAAATATGCAATTTAAACTGTTTAAAACAGAAGTCTAACTACACAATTAAATAAACTGCTTAGTATATTAATAATTTTAAAAATGTATAACTCGTATTATTTTAAAGGGGTAATTATAATTATCCACACCTTGGGTATTAAACAGACCATTGTTTTTGGCAACGGTGGGTATACGAATTTATCAAGAAAGGCTTGGTATGGCCGAAATTTAGCTGTTTAAAGTGTTAAAGAATCAAGTCGATAAAAAAAAAAAAAAAAATTTTAATTTCTATAAATATTTTAATGTACGAGTATATTTTTGATATTTTTTATTTACCAAAGAAAATAATTTCATTATATTCCAATACATTTAACTTTTACATTTTAAATTGAATAGTATTTTCATATTATTAAAGAGAAAGCACCATTGTATGATTCCAAAACTCGTAAAACTTGTCAAGTATGAAAATGGATTATTTTATTAAGTTTACCTACCTACATACTCATTATCTAATTGCCGTAATAATTTTCATTTATAATTTAAAGTAGCAATATATACGAACAGAAGAAAAAAAACAAATCATTCTATTTTCAAACGGTTATTATTGTTTTTCATTAATAATATTTATTAGTTATTATCGCGCAATTAGTAATGAAATAATAATTATATATACAATTTCAGATTCGAAGTATAACAGTAATAATAATAAAATGTTCATTTTTAATCTCAGAAAATGCCCGGAGAGTTTCAAAAATATGCATTCAATTTGTATAATTGAATGGAAATATCGAAATATCGAAAATGTATCGAGATGATATTTGTCAATAATTCCCCGGCGATTAATTAAATGTTTTTTGAATTATTATAAAAACTGGGAAAATTAGTCACGGTGAAGTGTGTTTTTAAATGTTAATAATTCTTGGTTTCGTATTTTGTTAAGAGCTTTTTGAATACGGCTTAATTATTTTGTCATCAAAATGTTTTAAATACATAATGTAATACAGCTACCCAAATATAATAAATTAAACTTTATTTATTTTACACATTTGACGGTTTTATATCAAAAATAAACGTGTTTAGTTATTAGGTATGCATGCGTTTTAGCGTCCACGTTAAAATTTGATTATGATTATTTCTAATATTCAGACGATTTTATATTTGTTAGGTATACGTAATTGTTGAAACGTGGTGGATCTGAGATCGAATTGGCACGGGGAGCTAAACCATGTGCGTAACTGAGGAGAGTGAAAGAAAGCGGTTTTGCCATTGACGGGTTGCAACGCTAATAATTATGATGGCCAAAAAAATTACGTAATTTTCAATTTGTCTACGAAAGTGGACTGCTGAAGTTAGACCATATCAAAATGTGAGTAGATAGATTTTTCCACTAAATCCAGTCCGGGACACTTACACTGTGACTGTAGGCATACACCATTATTATAAGTTAATATTATTATTTCTAAAATAAATGTAAACGGTGTTAATTAATTCTCATTTAAATATAGGTACCTAACTAGTGGTTAATTTTATTTTATATTCACTATAGTCATTATTAATATGCACATCAAAGGAAAACTGTGAACGCGCATTCTTTATGTAAACTTTGAGTGGAGCAGGAAAAAGCTGTTGTGTAGTTTTACACAAGCGTGTGTTTTCACTCCTCGAAAACCACTTTTGAGGACAATAAAAGAATCCAGAAATTGTTTTATGAATAAGAAATTGCAACACGAAAATATAAAATAACGGTTATAGTAAAACCACATTTTTTTTTTTTTTATACAATAAAAAGTTAGCTATAACTTTATAAGAATGCATAATATAGTTTAAATTCGTGAAATATTGAATATATCGTGAATACCAATTGGATACAAATTTTGGGTCACTGATAAATTAGTCAAATCGGTTAAATCGGTAACTTAGTTAGGTAAATCCAAACGAATTAAGTTAAATCGGTTTATCGAAAGTGCGGTAAAGGATAGGAAGTAGGTACCGTAAAATACATAGCACAAGGTGTCCAAGCAGTGATTTATGTGATTGCTATCTATAATTATTTTATCAGTTAAAATTAATGAGATAGTAATAAGTTGCTTTAATTATGTTCTAGAAATAATTAAAAATTATATTTTAGATTCTGAGTAGAGTGAAGAAGCGTATTGTTTTACAAAGATGTTAATTGTTTAATTTTTTTTTTTTTCTATGGACAACTTATCTACCGAAAATCTCGCTCCAATTTTTAAATACATCAGCTCTTCTGAAAGGAAATCGGTGTGGGAAGGTATTTTAAGGAGGTCCGAAAAAACGGAAGGAAAATGGAAAAATGTACGAAATATAGATATTAATTTCAAAAAATACCATAGCCTTTTTTTTCTTGTGAACAACTTATCTACTAGAAATTTTGTTCCGATTCATAATGAGAGCATTATTTCTAAAACAAAATCGGTTTGCGGAGGTCATTTTTGGATTATTTTTTTTAAGGAATTTTCTCATCAAGTAAAAAAAAAAACCGAGAAAAACATAGGAAAACGTAAGAAAAATGGGAATATCGGTACAACATTAAACAAATATTATTAAAGAAAATATAAAAAGCCTATTCAATTATTTTACTATAATATGACATATACTCGTATTTTGTTAAAAAATCATCACTATCAACTGAACTCCACACGGAATCGTTTTTTTTATTAGCAATGGTTTATCGTTGCTTACAGGTTATACCTGTAAGCAGACATAAGTACCTAGGTAAATTACCTATAACAGTGGCTGCAACCGTACTCATTATCCTAGGACGTCGTTTTATTTTTGTATATAATTTCTACGACTTAATCAGTATCGCTGCGGTTGTGTTGAAAATTCTTTAACTATAAGTTGATCGAAATTTCCGAAGAACGATAAACTTTAAATTTTTATCTTGAGTATAACGGTTTCTATGTACCTACGTAATTTAATTATGCACTATAAAGTACAAAACTGTAAAATTATTGTGAAATACTAAGAAAATGTTGAGAAACGACCGCCTGAATAGTAAAATGAATATGTTGATGAGCTATTATATAATATAACCAAAGTTTCTCCCGTGTGTTTTTTAATTGAGTTGAAATATTTAATATTATGCATTATACATGTGCTGGGTGCATACTACCGAAACATATATCTACGTCAACGAATTAATGTAGGTAGCTAATATCTTTGTGAAACTATAATTGTTTTTGCTACCCCAATTATTGACTTTGGTCATGACACATTATTATATACTCGTATACAATGTGATACTTTTATCTGCGATTAGCGATTATATTATCTACAAAGCTTTTGATTTACTTGGATTTTATATCATTTAGATTATTGCGAAACCCATAATGATCTAAAGAATTATATTATTGATAACATATTTTAATTAAAAGGTTAGGTATAGAGGATATTTCCTATTCAAATCTGTGTCAAAAGCGGGGCTTCCTATTTGAAAATCAAAAGCATGCACTTATTTAAGGTATAGGAGTAGGGGTAAAAACTAAAAATGGTTTAAAATAAAGCTTAAACGATTCCATAATGATGGAAAAAATAGAAAATTCACATAAAATCCTCTAATATTTTTGCTGTTTCATGATAAAAAAAAATCACTCTGTATAAGCATTATCCCTGTTTGTTTTTTCAAAAACATATTTTTTTAGGAAAAATTCTTATGCCGATTACCTAAAATCTTCCGATTTAAATATTTTTTTTTTTTTTTATAAAAAAGGAAAACTTTTTACATTACGTATTCAAATTGAGTCATACTAAATGGCTAGTAAAAGAAAATTTTTATTAAGCAGTATTTTTATACATTTTTTTTATATGAGTTTTGAAATCAAATTTTTACGAAAATCGTAAATATTATGGCCTTTCAAAACATATATGTATAACCAAACTTCACTCTGAATCGAAGGCTAGAAAATCCCGGAAAATAATCGTACGGATTGTAAAATTATAGAATGTACATTTTACAGAAAAAAAAACAGTAGACCGTAAAAATCCGGAATATGAAACACTGTAATTGTCCGGACAGTAATCGGCCGAAAAACAAACGCTCAGACCAGAAAGTCCCGGACTATAAAAATCCGGAATACAAAAATACGCGCATTGTAATGTGCTGGACAAAAAATTTTCGGAATGTCACGCACAAGTATAATCTGGAATTTCAGAAACACTATTAATACTGATAAACGTGATACCAGGTTTGAGCATATCTGTCCATCTCTGAAAACAGCCATAAAATCATGAACCTTATTTTTTTCTTAATTCGTTTATTCTGTTTGTACATCGCCATCTATCAGTGTTTTTTGTTAGGTTCCGAAAAGTTATTGTCCGGGACATTATAGTGTGCGTATTTTTGTATTCCGAATTATTATAGTCCGGTAATTTCTGATTTAGGCATTTATGCTTTCCGGATTTTTACAGTCCGGAATATTCTGGTCTGAGCATTTATTTTTTCGGTTGATTAGAGTCCGGATATTTACAGAGTTTCATATTTCGGATTTTTACAGTCCGCCGTTTTCTTGTTTGTAAACGTTTACATTCCGGAATTGCACAGTACGTATAAAATAAGTACTCGCCGGGCGTTAAACAGACGAAAACAGTATGGATACCGGCGAAAATAACACTGAAAAACGATCGTAAGTACGCGTGGTTGCGTGAATAAGGTTATAATGACGTCTCTGGTCCGGGAAAAATAGAAAAACGGGATGGTGACCAATCGTGGGTAGGTATATGTTAGACGAAAAACCGAAAGAAAGGAACGGACGTTAAAAATGTTACAAAGAGCTTAATTAATTTGAACAAATTAATCTTTTGTATATAAGCATTTATTGAGTATTTGTAAACCTATCATTATTAAATATTTAATTACAAACATTTAAAAATACATTCGTATATATTTTAAATATTTATAGAAGAATATTTCATTTTAAAATGTTGATAACTTTGGATAAATATTTTATTTAAAATTATAATTAAATATTTTCCGAATGTTATCTTTGAACAATTTCGTGTGAAAATATATTCTAAAATTGTGTAATGATTTTTTTGAATCTCTACTTTTTTAGTTACAGAAATAAATAAATATAGACAGAACTTAATAACAAATTTTAAGTTTTTTAGAATTTAGTGAAAAGCTATTTAAATATTATAATAATATGCAATAATAAACTATTTGTATACAATCGATTTCTTTAATATGAAATCTGTTCACAATACTGCCCATGAACGATACAATTTTTAAATTAAAAATAACCCATACACAGTATTTTAAACTTAAATAGATTATTCTACTTCAAATCGCAAAATTACAATATTTTTATTGAAATAATCGATCAAACACACAAAATACTGTTTAATTTTTTTATTGTCAGCAAAACGGCTTTAACATGAACGTGTCCATGATATATGATGATATATCTATAATACATTAAATATTTGTGATAAACGTGACGTAGTACAATTACCAGTTCCGTTGGAAATAAAATCTTTTTTAACAGTGTTATAACCCAAGTTTGCCACATCTTAATTTACAATATTAATTACGCGTTTCGCCCAAATAGAGGCGCCGCACTTTTAGTTATTATGGCGGTTAATTGGGTGTTGTCAAGGTGGAAGATCACGGAGGGCATTAAGGCGCTAATCGTGTCACCAATTTCCTCACTTCTCTGGGCTTCTCTCGCCCAGCAAAAGCGCACACTTTTGATGATTTTAATCCTAGCACACCTAAGTTTTTCCAAACCTATACAACGGTGCAGATACCGTAAGTGGAATGTTACATTTGGTTATTCTTTATATCTTATCACGGATAGTTGTATAAATTGTCACTTTGATTTTACCATACATTTAAACGTGTTTGTTTCTTTCCATCGCCTTACGTACCAAAATATACAATACATTACCACCGTAGGTGTTCGTCAATTGCGCCGGTGTCGGGATTTTATATACTTCTATTGCACCGATACAAAAAAGATATAGTAAAATCAGCTACGCCGGAGCATTAATAATACTTGAAATAAATAGATATTTCTTAGTTAATTTTCAGTATAATTTGTATAATTTATAACTGGTTAATACTTTATGAAACTAATTATTATTAATTAATTAATTAATTAAATAATTATTAAACAATAAAAAGGCAATTATGTGATTGATACAATATAAAACAAACAAAAAACATGTTTTTTTGTGTAGATAGTTACAAATATTCAATTTTGAATTTCACGGTTACAGGATAAAAAAAAGGACGGACATAATTCGCACGTGGGTGCAGCCACTTTGTAGGTGAGAAATTGGGAACGTAGGGTATAGGCGGGAATTGTGTATATACCTGTAAGTAACGATAAACCATTACTAACGAAAAAACGATTCTGACCGAAGTTCAGTGGATAGTATTATGATAAAATGATTACAAAAATGTGCGTTTCCATGATAACAATGATTGTCTAAAATTATTAAAATAATAAAAAATAAATAAAAACCGTTGCTAATGATAACTTTATTTTCAACCGTTCATTATTTTTTAACCTAAAGAACCAGGTTTTCCTCGTTATCTCGAATATAAATGAGAAATTAAAAAAAATATCTCTTTAAAGTACCACCCAGAGAACATTTCCTTTCAGAAAATTCGCTATACTTGATAATTGGAGTAAACTATCTGGTAGAAAAAGTTTTCACATAAGAAAAATAAAGTAAAAAATAAATATCATAGTTAAACCAAAACATTCCTCGTTTCACTCAGAATCTAAAAATACAATAAAGTCATGAAAACAAATATTTAAAGTAACTTATACTAATTGAGAAAACAACCAATGATATATTATTTTATTAGGATTAATTTTGGAATGGTAAACATTTTTATTTATATAAATATGGCAATATTCAGTGCTATATTTGAAGATGTTCACGTCTATTTTTGGTAAAGGCAATTAGAGTATATTATTACAACGAACTCGAAAAAGCGTACGTCGATTCTCTTCGTACTTATAATGTATATAGACCTGCTTATCTCTGCAGCACATACGTTCGCACATCGGTTTTATAACGATATGTCGGTTAACGATTCGTTACACTACGAGCACAAGCTTACAAATCGTCACTTATCTAATCCGACGGCTCAGTAGAGCCAAATAGGTATTACCTATAAAATGGTATAGTGGTTTCTGTAACGGAGTAACCTAAGTCAATTTAAAATTTAGATAAACCAGCTGGTGTTCGTATTATAACGATTCATCGAGGCCATACACATCCTTATATTTTACTCCTTATATTTGAGTAGCGAACTTTAAGAAGAATACCCGAAGTGAGTGATAATTTTTGTATAATTCTTCTAAGATAATATTAATTACAATAAATGGGTACAAGACAAATAATAATTTCTTACGGTAGGTGAATAGTTAATAAATAATATACGTATTCATATTAGCACAATATATATATACGGGTTAACTAAGCATGCTCACTTCATTTTTTTGATTAAATTTTGCATAAATTCGAACTCTGGTTTTTGAAATTTTTGAGTGTAGTTAAAGCCGACATTTTCGAATAATTAATCTTTTAACAACATTTAAGAAGTATCCTGTGGCGATATTAACATTGGTTTTTCAAATGAGAACCTATATACTAAAAAATCTATAAATAAATGGAATATTATAGTTAAGATAAATTTCGATGTTAAAATTGTTGATTTCCGTCAACCCGTTGAGGTTAAATAGGGGTAGAGTAGTGGATTACTAATTAAAATGCCACGCGCCGTAACACCATAAAAATAATACTCCACTAAACTAACTCTCCCTCTACCTAAACTTAAAAGTGGAATATCTCGTCAACAGGTTAACGGAAATCAAAAAATGTTAACAGCAAAATTTATTTTACCTAATATTCCATCTATGTATGTATTTTTTTAATGTATGGGTTATCTTTGGAAAACCAAAGTTGATATCACCACTGGATATTCTTTAAATATTGAGAAAAATCTAAGTATATTTAAAAATATTGACTTAGATACACTGAAAGAGTTCCAAAACCGGAATTTGAATATAAGCAAAATTTAACAAATCATTCACTTATGTACTAACGGGGTCAGCACATTTAGTGAGTCACTCTGACACTCTGTATGCATATATATAAATATATCACAATAAAATCCATACAACTCGGACGCGCATAAAAGAATTGTTTTCATATACACTATAATAATTGTAGAACATATTACGTTACGAGCTTATTCGGGGTCACATTCAGCCGATTGTTACGCATTGTACCAACGCTGCTGCCGATCATCTTATCGATAGATAGACCACTGCGCGCTTGCGTTATTCGTCTTACGTATACAAATATCGTTATATTATAACCTTTACCCATAAAATACCTAATTATAAATTTAAATATATTTATTCTATTTCTATTATTTTACATATCATTCATTATTTTCTTATATTATAATATTTTTACGATACAAATAAATAACTTAAAAATTCAAATTCTTATCAGTGGCGTACACACACGGGTCGGTTCGTTTGATGTATTATCGCCCCCTTTCACCAGACTCCGTATCAAATTATTATTATGTTTTTATAATTTGTTTAACTGCAAATGTCGATTTATAATTTAGCAATTCTATCCAGTCCTATCTTATCTATAATTTTTAATGATAGGTAGGTACTCAAAAAAAATAAGTCCTATACGTACTAACATGCTTATGTTCACTTGTTGACCTCTATACAAAATATATATGTTTTTAAATTTTAATTTTTCTTAACCGCTCGACATTCGTTAAGATGCAGGTACTACCTATTTGTATATTGCTATATAAAGTCTTCAATGTCTCCATGACTGTAGTGCGTATCCTCTTAGTATTGTACTAAGAAAAAAACAGATTTTTATAATAAATTAAAATGATTATATTTGAAAAAAAGTAATAAAGGCAGTCATCAGTGTTTTCATATGTAGGTACTAATAATTTTCAGCGCAAAAAGATATTATTTTTAAAAAGATACGTATATTGTAATATACGAATAGGTATTTTGTTGTTTTTATATTTTTCAGTTTAATGTACAAAAAAACATCAGTTTACCCGCTTTACAAATATCAGGTTCCTAATTAAACCGTAAAAAGACGATCTGAAAATATTTCAGATCGTCTTTTTGTAGTTTAAAAGTCTCCCGTAATTATACGTCCAGCAATATTTTGTTTTTTTCTTGGACTAACATCATATTTTCATCAAATAGTAATTTTTTTTTTAGGTTTCTTGTTTGATTATTATATTAATAAATCATGTATTCTGGATTTTTTAATGAACTCTTTAAAATATTAAACTATAAAATAAAAATTGCCATTTTTTCTTTAAAAAATCAGTAACCTTTATATGTGCCCCAGAAACTTCAAAGAGGGTTAGAGGTTTACACGGGTCCGGGTCAAAATCCGAAAGTTCAAAATCTTAACAGTTTAAAATCTCAACAGAATCAAAATCCCGGCAATTAAAATAACGACCCGGTCAAAATCCCGATAAGGTAAAAATCCCGACAGGGTGGAAATGAGGTCATACATAGGCAACTTTAGTGACCTTTTTTTCTCCATACCAAGAATTAAACGTTTTAACAAAAACTTTTCTTTCACTCACAGCAAATAATTGAATCTTTTCATATTTAGAATAGTACACAAAATATCAGTAAACTTATGAAAACCCACCTTTGATAGTAAACATTGGGAAGGTATATAAATATTATACATTTTTGTTTAGATTTTATTGCCTACATTATATTTTAGTACGCTAAATTTAAAAGTAATCGGGTAAAATTTTCGAAGGCAAACATACAGTCAAAGTCGTATTTTGAATTTTGATCTGTTAGTGCTCTGTAAATAATACTTACCTGGATTCTATAATTTAAAAACAATAATCGTCTAATAATGATTTTGTCACAAAAAGGAAGTACCTACTAAAATAATTGTATTAAATTGATATTTTTTTTTATAATTTTTATTGGCGCCATGAAAACAGGAAACTGAAAAACTGCAATAGTAATTTGTATAATTTGTTTAATCATCTCTCTGCTACTAGTCTCTAGCAACTTTTTTTTCTTTCTATTTAGTTACTTCCCCGAGTGTGATTTTTCCTCACGCGTATTTAAGACATTTTTTCTCTTAGCTACGATGTTTACAAAGTTATCTAGATATTAAAAATCCATTTTAGTATTTTTAGTATTAAAAAAATATAATGTAAATGTTTATGTATTAGACCGAATATTTTGTTTAATGAGCGATATCCCGGAAATACATAGTACCGACGCCGGTCACAGCTAGCCTATGTTCCCACACTTAATTTAAAGAAGCATACGAATATGTACGCTAGGTACATTGGAATATTACGAAGTTTAACGCTAGGATTCAAAAGTAGAATCATTATATTGTATACGGACATACTTATTATTAGTATTATGATTGTTGGTCTTTACCAATAATCGTTCGATTATCTCTACATGAAGTTTGTTTTAAAACCATCTGCTATTTTCATTGATTAGCCTTTATTCTCTTTCCTTACGCGGAAGTTCCGAAAATTCTATCACGTATATGTAAAACGGAAAATGAATGTCCTAGCTAAAAACGCGGGAGGAAATGTCGCGCGGGAATAACGTCAAACTTAAAAGTCGTATATCTTGTCAATGAGTTGGCGGAAATAAAAAATAACACAAAAATTTATTTAAACTAAAATTTCATTTATTTTTAGAATTATTAATATAGGTCTCTTCTGTCGATAATTAGGTATTACTCAATATATTAAATTTGTATTATGTATTTTTTTATAGGACGCGTCACTACTATTTAAGTACGGATGCGAAACGGTCGTATAGTACATACACCTAGTTTTATCAAGCGATTTCTAAGTAATATTATAACTGTCTTTACGTGCGGTTCTCTTTTCAGAAAACTTAAAATTATAACTACTATAATAAGATTATATTATAATAATCCTTTTTTGATTTGTGAATACCAATAATTTCAATAAGTTTACCTTTAGCATTTTCTATTTGAATATCAAACAAAAAGTTAGTCGTCCTTTGATGCAGAGTCTAGTCTTTGTAGATTGTATTAATGAAAACTTAAAGGGAAAAAACTTTATTAAAGTTTTGTTTTTCATGTATATTGTATATTCAATAAGAAGTAAAACTCGCCTTTTGAAAATAGTTATATTTATATATATACATATATATATTTACTAGAGGTTCCGCACCCGGCGTTGCCAATTTGTATTATTATTGTTTTATCCATATTCATTTTTGGTTTCGGCCGTGTTAGAATTGAATGAAAACAAATAGTCGGAAAATGGGTAGTCCACCTTCCGCGGACTAAATGTGTTTTATTGTGAAATTTGAATAGTGCAAATAATAGTAATTGTAATAATTATAACAGTTTTTTTTTCTTTTCCGTGGCAATCCTTAAATAAACAAAAATCTTATTACACCATTTATAACTCAAAAACGGCTGGATCGATTTTAACGATCACATGATATTTTCCGACTAATTTCTAATAATAAACACCATTTTTTTTTTATTGATCCCTGTTACCAGGGTAACACAAATCAACAAAAAAAAATTGTATTTGTTATATTATAAGTTAAATTATTTGGTATTGCTCGTGTATATATATATATATATATATAAAAGCGAAAAATTTCAATTAAAAAATAATGGGTGGGGAGGGGGGTAAGAGGGTGAAAAATACTTTACGACCTATTCTCAGACCTACCAAATATGCATACAAAATTTCATGAAAATCGATCTTGCCGTTTCGGAAGAGTGCGACCACAAACACGTGACGAGAATTTTATGTATAATATACATTCATAGAAAATTATGATAGTTTTCAATAAGAGTTTTTAATTACATCATGATTTGTGTGTAAGAATATAATATTTTTACTATAATAATTAATCTCCTTTAATTTGCCCGAATTCATAAATCTTAATAATATGCTATACAATATTATAAGCGCTTCGTGAGTTTTTCATTAAATACAACAAGATATTTTTATTTTTTCATATTTTTTTGGAGACATTCGTTACTTCAAAAGTATTATTCATTAATTTTTAAATACCTGCCTACTTAAGATTTATATTAATGCATACCTGTATATATCGACGCACTATTATTATTTAATCCCGTTTAGTTGATATTTATAAACGTTTGGTCGTCGGAAAATCGGATAAAGATAAAAAAAATACATTATAACAGTTCGTTCAGACTAAAGTACGCCGATATTTCGTTTTAAGAATGGACGAAGAAATATTATTTATTTGACAGCCGTGTCTTCGCGAGGTTTAAATTTTTAAATAATAAAAAGGATTTGTTCGGACATAATAATACAGATAACAAAACCTCAAAATTAAATTTTTATTTGAACATTTGAAATACTAATATAATAATAAAAACTGACAGAATAGAAATACGCGTACACCAGGTGTTGGCTATTTATTTTACTTCACTCGCATATTAGTACAAGTCGAAATATTGTAAATTCAATTATATTATCGTTATAAACGCCTTAGGGAAAAAAATGTCCATTATTTAAATATATTATCAAAATTTAATTATTTATACCAATACAATAAAATCGCATTTTTTTCATAATAAAGAGAGGGTTTAAAAAAAAAAAATTATAATTTAAAATATTTACAATGCATAAATGTACATTTACCTGTGTATTAACTTGCCATAACGAATGTTATAAGCGTACTACTGTGATCGTGCATTTAATGTTTGACGATACGTCAATAATAATCGAATTATTACGATGATAGACGTAGATAAAAGTATATAATCTGGAAACTTCGGCATTTATAACGATTATTTTTATAATTTTTAAGATGATATCACGAAAATTGTATAAAATATTAAAATATTGTTTCGTTTTTCAGAGTAACTAATACGCTATAAAAAATGAATTTGTTAATAGGTTGTTTATCAAACCAACCATTATAATGCAGTATTTACGTTATATAGATTTTTTCGTTGTAACAAATTTTGTTATAAAGAGTTTTCGCTGTATATATTATTGTATAGTTCAATGAAAATAATGAACCACCGCAAAATAAATATGTCAATCATTGCCGAAACAACGGAGCGTCAGCTTAATTTTGCACGAAATTTCCAAATAAGTAATAAAATTCTATTAAATAAAAAATTATAAAAACTCCTTTATCTTATGTAAGTAAATTTTTTAAATTTAATTAAATTTTTTTTTTTTTACTGCATATTTTCATTACTTTTACAGTATCATTATTTTAATCCTTTTTAGTGCTTATAAATCCGTACTCTGAATATAACAAATTAATGGTTTTTACGCCATATATTTTATCACAAAGGCGAGGTTTTATATATACAGAGTGGCTCACGAAGATATACCAATTCCAATAATCTAAGTTAATAATCGTAATCAAATTCTATTTTTTTTTCTTATATATACATATATTACTCACGGGATTAAGGACTACAAATATTTAAGATAAATATTTATGTTTTGGCAAAATAAAGTGGAAAATAAATTTGTACTTTATTATTTTTGAAAAATTTGAAGATAGCTATTTTATAGAGTTTATTTTTCTGAACTTTTTGACATTTTAACTTTTTGTTTTCATTGAATTCGTCAATTTTAATTATTTTAAAGTTCAAAGAAAAGAAGTGTAGATACAGTCAATTACTCACAATAACAATAATAGTTAGCAAATACGATTACAACCTGCTGCATAATTTTTATAGGCAATCGGAAGAATAATCTATGCAACATAATTGTTATCATTATTACGGAGTATTGTAGCTAATATTGACTTAATACTTTTTTTACTCTCAACTTTAAACAAATTATTTAAAAAATCACGAATTTAATAAAAAAAGATTATTAAAATATCGTCAATACTTTAAAAATAATTAACTCAATAAAATGGATATCTTTAAATTTGTTTAAAATAATAAAATAAGAATTTATTTTCTAAAATGTTTTTACGAAAACAAAATTTAAGTTAAAATATAAATATTTGTAGTCATTATCCCTGTGACTGTGAGTACCTACTGTAGGGAAAAAAAAATCGGAATTTGATTATCTTTATTACCTCTGTAGATAATAGTATAATACAATGGATGTATCTTCTTGAAACATTCTATATATATATATATATTTTTTTTTTTAAAGTATGTAATTTAAAACCAATCGGGTTTTTTTTTTAGTTTTCAATTAATTTTATTGTTTTAGCCAAACAGGAATGATTAAATATTTAACACGAGGTAATATTTTTTTTTTTATAAGCGTTTTAAGTTCAAATTTTGATAACATATCATTCTACTTCATTTAAATATATCATCGATAACTACATTTTGAGACGAAAAGTAAATAGCGAATTTTCTCTTGTTTTGAATGTCAAGTTTGCAATGTTTCATTAAGATAGATCTGCAGATTTGTATAAAAAGATAACATAAACCGAACTTGATTTTACAAAATATTACGTATATAGTTAATGATAAGTTAAAATTATACACTTCGTTAAGTAATATACTTAATTATTTGTCAGCAGTATAATTTATTAAAAAACTTAAAACCTTATTAACTCTATCATACTTTGTCACGAATATGACCTTGTTGAAAATGTGTGGAATTTTCTGGAGGAAGAGAGGTTTTTCTTGCATGTGACAATATAATTAAATAATAATAATAACAAAAAACGACTCTATTTGACAGTGACTAAATATTAAAAGGGAAATAATCAAACTTGTATCATTTTTCGATTGGAGCAATATTTTTGGTAGAGAATATAAGTTCTAAAACTCGAAACAGTGAAATCGGCAACTCTAAATATTTGCCGTTTTATATCTATGATTTCCATTCTGGTTTTTCCCAATTAATTCGAAAACCCTTTGAAATATCAAAATATGACCACCTCAATGCACTAACTAGACAAAATTTTCTTTCAGAAAAGATACTATGTTCTATACATTGGAATATTTTTTGTTTTCGAAAAGTTGATTATAGAAAGAAAAATATAATAGCACACATCATAATAAATAGATCTATCGTTACACTCCGAATATATAATACATTTACATAGTTTAAAGATTTTTTTTCCCTCGTTTGCAGTATACGACTCTGTTTTTATGGATTGAATTTTAAAATAAAAACTTTTCCTATCTTACCTTTTAGCCATAAAAAAATATGTATCACCAAAACATCAAGTCTATAGATCCTGCAACGGTGTGGCCTGGCCGTTGAAAATTAATCCAGTTGTTAATTTTTTCACACGATGTTTCCTGTTTTTTTTTTTTCACAATCAGAAATTAATGTCAACTATGTTTGCATTAAAATTATATTACGATTTGAAACATTCAAAAATAATATATTATTGATTAAAATCGTCATGAAAGGTTTATATTTTATAACGTGATCATTTTTTGAATGCAATTATTATTTATTTCAAAATAACGGTTCAGTATATATACTGTACGGAACTTGTACTACAGTATTACAGTAAATATATATTTAATTGAATGCAACTTTAGACCTCTGTATGTAGATATACAAAAGAGTTGTAAAAGTAAACTAAATGGCGAACAAATATTGTATTTTGTAAAAAGTGCGTGCATACCTATACGTTTAAATATAACGCGTACCTAACAGTAACCCTAACATGTTATATTATTCTGTATGACCGTACAATGAACGTTTGACAATATAACGTCTTTGATATAAAAGTAATTTAATTATTAAATAGGTTTTTGAAAAATTGCTGAGCTATACTGCGGTCAGTATAGCTAAGTTAGGCGGTTTTTTCCTTCAATTGTCTGTATTATTTAGTTACAATAATGCCATATACAATATCAATTTAACAGTCTTACAATGTTTTGTTTTATCTAGCTATATGTATATTTTTTTCTATTTTATTGAATCTGGATAAACGGAAAATAAGTTGTCTGACATGAACAATTAAGTACACTAAGTAAATTTATCTAGACAACTCTTTGTAAATCGTACAAATATTAGAAACAATAATTCAAATATTTATTTAATTCGTATGGTGTTTATAAATATTATCGGCCGATTAAGTTATGTAAACTTTTCGGAAATCTATATTAAATGTGTATTAATAAGTCTGGTACGCTTATAACACTACCTTTAGTAATAAGTAACATAAATTGTCTTTTTTTTTTTTATCTGGATATAAATTTAACTATTGTCTATATTTTCGTATCTATAATTATTAAATTTCAGTTGTATACAGTTATCTTTTAAATCTCATTCGAATAATTATCCTGCGTGCGGATTTATAATATTTATTTCGGCGATTTTCGCGAGAACAAATTCCTTATAGTATTGTATGAACGCAATATTCGTTATTAATTGACGTGCACAGTGCATATCGTTAATTTCGGTTTCGTAACAATTTTGTGACATAATATTATTAGTTTTATACTATTATCGCCAGTGAAATAATAATTACATGTTTGTTAGTTTTCTCGTCAAACACGCGTATACCTACGTCGATTTTCTAATCAAACAAACATGGTTATTCGGGTTTTGTTAATACATCGTAAAATTATATTAATAAAATATTATTACCGAGAAACTCTACATTATCAAATAATTAATCCGTTAAACAACATTTCCGGCCGGGTATATCCGGCGGCGGCGGAATGCTAGTAATGCGGATAACAATCGTTTAGTGAAAATGTCGGTGGTATTCCGAGCGTTATCACAAAACTTTACGATAGTAAACAATTAGCTTTTGAGAGACGTGGTTAAAAACGCGGGAAAAATTTCGAAGGAAAAATAATAATCATTGAAAATCGAGAGGCATTCCTGAGAGCGAATTAATCCTAACTAAACTTCCTGGATACTCATCTCAAAGACAAGGCTACAAAAATGTTCAGTAAAAATAATTTTAAATTGAGTCTGATTACATCATGTATAATCTAATAGGTATAAAAAATTTTTTTTTTTTATAAAATTGATTCGAGTTTTTAAAATTTCTTTAAAACTGTTTTAGTGACAATTACTAAAACATCCCCCTGGATATCGAAGGGTTAAACTGAAAAGCACTGAAAATTTGACCGTTTATAATAAGGTGGATCCGCCTCTTCTGAACCTCCATATTAACCACTACATAGTGGTACATATATATGTATAATTTATAAACATGCATTTTTTTATTACTTTACTAGCTGTCCCGCGCATTGTTGCCCGTGCCAGTTTATTATTATTTTTTTTTCCCATATAACTTTTTGGTATTGACCGTGTTGGTATTGAATAAAAACAAATAGGTAAATAGTGGTAGTCCACCTTCAACGGATTAAAAGTGTTCTGCTGTAAAATTTTTTCATGATTATCATACCAAAAAAATCTAAATAACACCGAATTTTGGAGGGAGGAGATTTCAGAGGAAATGTAGTCTAACTTAACCTATCGGAGAGCAGAGACGTTTGGCAGTGAGAGATCGTGTGTACCTAACCTAACCTAACCTAACCTAACCAGCAACATTTGATGTTTGACCTTGTCGATGGTCATTGAAAAATATAGTTTCACGGAAAATTGGAACTATTTAAACTGGAATGGTAGATTGGTTTATATCATTGGTAGGACCATTTCCCCAGTTCCCCAGCCAGTAAGAACCATACACTCAAGCAGACAGTTTTTTAAAGATTTTGTTTGCAATCCTGTGCGTTATTGATTACCATAGATACGTTTTGACCAATCTTTTAAATTTCAGTATATAAAGACAACGTTTATAATATTAGTGCAATGGTATCAAGTTCAAATCTTAGATATCATTACAATTTTTAATAAATATATTACTGAAAAACAATTATACTTATCAAAAAACATACCCGATTAACCAATAGTAACCTGCAATTTATTATTATTATTATTTTAATCTGCACTCAATAGCAATCATACAATAAACAAAAATATATTATCATTTAGCACTACTTTTATTTCATCACCACCACACATTTCTCTCAAACCGCAACCCCTGCGACCTATGTTGGTACGTCTAATTGGTGGCATTTTGAAGAATCAAATTGCGGCGAACTTAATGCGATAAACAAACATTTCTAAAAAATCTCACTCAACAAACTCGAAATTGGATAAATGTTCAAATAGAATAGACTGTGCACTAAGAAATGAATAAATTAATTTTTCCATAGATACCCCCACACCAGTACACGGATTTCGTTTTTTTTCTCATCCGTGTTACCACGGAAACTCATAATTCAACATAAATAATTAAATTCCTAGACTAAAATTACCCATAACCTGAATTTTAGGGGATGTTATTCAATAGGGGGTGAATTCCAGTAGCTATTAACCTTCTTCGGACAATGCGGAACATTTTGCAAAAAACTGCGTTAAAATCCGTCAAGCCGTTCTCACGTGATGCGATGACCAATGAAAATAGGGATTAATTTTTATATACATAATAATATTATATAGATTGGTTGTATACAACGGTCGTAAACAAATAATATGTACTTACCAAACAGTCGAAAATCTTAGGACTACTATAACTGTAGTAGTCGGTGAGTAATCTTTTTCGTACATACGTATACGTAATATTATTTATTAGAATTTATATTTATAAATAAAAATCAATATGACAATAAAAATATAATGAAATTCGAACGTAAATTAGATAACCCACACAGGGTGTTTCACGGAGATCTGACAATGACAATATTTGTGTTATTCTTAAAAAATCCAAGATATATGTATAATTTGAAACGACATTTTGGTAATCCGTAATATTTTACTAAAATTATGAGTCGTTAACTTTCTAGACATTTTTGAAGTTTACTATACAATTTAAATCGTTTTCACGGTCGCTGTTAAATAATATCAATCGATTCACTAATATGTCTATTGAATATAATTTTGCAAACGTTAAAAAATTATAGAAACTATAAACGATTCATTATTAGTAAATATTTTTTTCAGACTAACATTTTGTTTAAAAATATATTTATAAAATAGATATACGTATCTTGGATGTTTTTGAAACTATTTTTTCTAAAAAATTGAATTTGTTTATTTTTAGGTAAATAAAAAACATAAAATACAGCAAACAAAACGCAAGGCTCACGTAATTATTAAAAGGAAAAAAAAATAATAATATCGAACAGAACAAAAGTTATTGTATCTGTCAGATCTCCGCGAAACACCCTGTAGGTGTATGTTATACTTAATACAATTTACCGTTGTTCGGCGATGACAGAAAAGTCGATTTTGTTGATTTCGGCAACCGCCCCATAATAATATTGCTACTTACGAGTACACAAACTAAATCTTATTTTCGGTTGACAGCTTCGGCTCCTTAAACCGTACGGTTTTAATGATCACTTTTAATTTCGATACCGATCGATACAATTGTTTTTGCACCCCCCCCCCTCACCACTATTGAAGGAAACTAATTAAATCACGATTTTAATATCGTTATATCGTTTCAAGTTAGACCAGTTCGTTTCTCGAATTATTTGATGTGAGGGTTTTTTTTTTTTTTTTTTTACTAATTATTCGTTAACTATGATTGAATATAAATTTAATTTAGGATTTTTTATCTAACCTATGTCAGCAATTTTCTCTCACGATGGGAAAAAAAAATTCGAAAATCCCACCGAGATATACTTTTTCTCAAGTAGATGCGTACAATAATAGTTCCGGGCAACTATTACCAAAACCGTACGCAATCGGCATTTTAAAGTTGTTTCGAAATTTGGTTTTAGGCTATACCGGTCCGCGGCACTATTCGAAGAACACGAGGTTTTGAACAGTAAATATTTTCGATTTTTCAATGGTGAGTTTCGAAAGGGAAATATTCCGAAAATATCGGAAAATCCCGAATGTCACAACACGTTTGCATATAAGAAAATAATAATACTCGTCCGCGGTAAAACGTATGTTGTAAACGTGGTTATGGCGTATAATTTATTATGACTTTAATATGTAAAAAGGTTCATTCGGAGTTTTCTTTTTTTAACCAAAATGATGTTCTTTTGAACTTCAATTTTAAACTCGACGACTCGTCATTGACATAATATTTTGTTTGCCGGCGACTTTCGAACTGAAGACTTTTTTCCCTCTCGTCAACTTAAAGCCCGACCGAGTCGATTGTTACCATGAAAACACGCCGCAACTCCCCCCGCGTTTGCCAAATCATTACCCGACCCCAAGCACCGGGCTACCGCACTGACCTGAGCGTATCTGTCGACGACGCCCTCGCCGAGATTGAGGTGCGTGCCGGCCGTACAGTTGTTACCCAACTGTTGTTGCGACTCGACGGTCCGCAGCAACCGGTTGACGATGTCGTTGTCCAGAACGCCGGTGTCGGTGGGTGCCGTGGTGGCGGCAGCCGGCTGCTTGACCGGCACCTGAACGTTCGGCCGCAGATTCCTCGCGTTTCTCGACCGGCCGTGCCGTATGCCCACGCCGCCGGGCGACCGCTGCGCGGCAGCACCGCCACCGGCACCGACGCTGTCGCCATCACACAAGAACAGCAGCAACAACAGCGCCGTGCACCGGCGGACCGCGGCCGACATGACGACCGAACCGTCGGTTACCGCGGACGCGGTAAGCGGTTACTACGACGGCGATCGGCTCTCATGTGAGTGGCCGGACCCCGGCGGCCGTATTCGTATTATCCCTCGAGACGGGCGGCCGCGCCGAGACGTATCTAGAAACAAATATTATTACGGTCCACGTGAATCATTAATATATAATAATGTAATATATTGTGTATGGTTTATAATATGCGTGTATAGTGTACACCAGTGGTGTGGTTTTCAACCTGGGCGTCGCGATCCACAAAGGGGTGGCGAATGATAGTTAGGGGGTCGCCAAAAACCATAACGGTCTATAAGTGTCGTGAATACTGTACATCGAATTCTATTAAACGATTTTTTCGTTATTGGGGGTCGTCATAAACGAAAAAAAAAAACAATATTAGTTGGTTGCGATTCGTAAAAGGTTGAAAACCATTGGTGTGTATTATACACGAAGGACTCAAATTTTACGCAGCTGCGTCAATATTTTAAGAGGTGGTGGGTAATCGGTTCATGACGCCAGGTGGGCTTGGATAGTTGGAATGTTATTTTGGTACCCATTGATGCCTATTAATAATATGAGTATCTAATATTAAGGTTATTATCAGTTATTACAATAGCACCAAACAAGTATTATTTTACCATACAACTATTAACATGTGGAAAACAGACTAAATAGTTGCTTTTAAATTTTTTTCATTCGTGTTACCAAAAGTAATTTGATGTGTTTTAAAATTTGAAAACTGGTAATTACCGCAGTAATGTAAGAAATTTAATCTTTCTAGACAAATGGTAGCCAACGGTTTTCATTAGGATATCATCTATCTCCTTGCCAAATTTGATCAAAAACTGTTTCGCGGTTTTAACGTGAAAAGGTCTAAAAGACAGACAAGCAAATTTTCGCATTTACCTGTATAATATAAGTATACATTTAATTTTTATTTGAGCAATTTGGAAACTGTGTGTGGGGTGGGATGGTAGAGACAAGATGATGGCGTGTGCGGTGGTAATACTGAAATGTTGAAATTACGTCATTATAATAATTAGAAGTCTGCCACTGGTATGGATAATGTTTCTAAATTACTGTAATAATCTTTTGTGAAAATATTTTCAAAAATGGATAATATTCGGCAGTTTTCATTATTTTCTTACAAAATTTATAGTTAGAGGCTCAAAAAAAAAAAAAAGGAAAAAATGTAAGCGCTCACAATGTATTATTCTAGCCTTCAAAATAGTACACATATATTAATTATGTATACATTGAGCCATAAAATTATAAGTTATAATAGTACCAATTTTGAAATTTTCAATTCCAATAAATATTGAATATCTTCCACAAATATTTTTGATTTTGATATTGTTTTCGATTTTTGTTGATATTACCGACTTTTAAAATCGAATTTAGTAATTTTGTAGGTTTATTAGCATTTGTTTTTTTTTTCTTTTGAAACCTTTGTACTATTTCGTATAATCTGTAGCCTGTAGCTATACACTTTATACTTTCTAAATTTGGAAATATTATTAAGTTTAATAGAAAATAAATTTTTTTCCTGATAGAGGGCTCTTAAAGTCCCAATTTTTTTTATGTAAATTTGTTTGAAATTTTCGAAATGAAGTATGTGAGTACTTAATAAAACAAAAGTAATTATCTATAGCATTATTATTTTGAAACATCTAAATATATTTCGATGTTACAGCTGATATATAATACTTATCATCATAGTAAAATGTAGGTATGTATAAATAATAAAATAAGTAAATAATTGTGTTATGTTTATGTCCCACCCCCAAATCAAATTCTAGACTAGCCACTGATTGCAATACTAATTATAATGATTGGTAGTAGGTATAGATACTATTCATATGTCTTAGCATATCTTAATATATTACAGTTATTATAACATAATAACATCGTGACTAATGTAATATAATATACTTATAGTTATTTATGTCAAAACAAAGTACACATATGTAATTTTTTATTCACAAAATTTTTTGGTAATTTTAAATAGGTAAGGTTAAATTTATTATGTAAAAAATTAATAAAAAGTAAATCATTCACCTACTTAAATAACTATATAATTCTTTATACAGTCGTAGCGGTCCCATGGTGTAATGGTTAGCACTTTGGACTCTGAATCCAGCGATCCGAGTTCAAATCTCGGTGGGACCTTTTTTGGTTTTCATTATTTTTTGTATTTTTTTTTTTTGTTTTATGAAAGTTTTTATAAACACAATTAGGACTAATCAACTTCCATTCAATTTCGATTGATATTTCAGTTTTTTTTTTTAGTTTTTCAGCGTACAATGTACGATTCTTTTTTTCTGTCTCAATAACTTTTTACAAAAATCTTTTTCGAGTTCTATTAAACTTTGTCTAGTTAGCAAACTGAGAATCTAATTTTATGTTTTTTTGTGTAGTTTTCTTAGGTAAAAACCGAAAAAAAAAATCAGAAAATTAGGAATATATTTTATGTAACAATTTCTGTTATTTTAGATTCTGAACGAAGCGAGGAATGTATTGATTTTACAATGATGTTTATTTTTATTTTTTTTTTTTATTGTGTACACAAATTCTACCAGAAATCTTTATCCGAATTATCAAGTGTAGTATCTTGTCTGAAAGGAAATTTTCTTGGAGTGGTATATTAAGGAGGTCATTTTTTAATTTTCCAAAGGGTTCATTCATAATAAATGAGGAAAACCCGGGAAAAACATAGGAACAACGAGAAAATGTACGAAATGTAATATTTTAATCGTAAATATTACTGCTTTTCAAAATATGTAAAACCGAACTCCGCTCAGAATCGTTTTTGGTTAGTGATGATTAAATGTTGCGTACAAATATACTTTAAATTCCCCGCTATATCCTACTTTCCTTATTTATCACCTATAAGTAGGTGGCCAACATATTGTGCTAATTATGTCCGTCTTTTTGATTTTGTTTTATTTACGTAAATTCAGTCGAAAATTACAGTAGGGATCTGACATTTTCGAACAATACTTATATTAACAATTTATAGACATGGTATAATATATTAAACATTCTGACGTCTTTTGAGTTAATTGTAGCTATATGTATTTGAATATTTCGAATTTTTAAAATTTTCATTTGGTTTTACGCGGGTAATAGTTTTTTATTTACTCTAAAATGCTCGAAAATTTAATTTAAGTTTGATCATAATATTATATTGTTATAGTATATAACACTAATGCAAATCTGTATTCACGATTTTGTTTTTATATAAACATAAAAATTCTAAACGTTAACAAAATTCGTAAAATCGGGGACTTTTCGTGTAATATTTTGTGATATATAATAATACAACTTTTTCGCTCCAAAAAAATGTCCAAAAAAGTATGTTTAACACATTGTTTATTAGAATTTATGATTTATTTTGTGTTTACACATTAGTATAGTTGTAATATAATTTTCGTCCAAATCTATCATTACACGTTTAACCAAAACTTTGATCATAATCGTTTCCCGTTGCGTACATAAAATAATTCAAACAACTCAATTTATGGTATAGATGTGGTATTTATGGTACCTATTATTTGTATGCTATTTAACTACCTTGGTCAGAATTGAGGAAATACGGTTATCCATAAAACTATGTGCCTACCTACATAGGTATTATAATTTTAAAAAAAATAACGTCTTGGGGCTTGGGCCCCTAAAATTGTTGGTTATTTGCGCCAATGCTACCAATACAATTAAACATTTATAATTTTTTAATTTCATAATAGTTTTGAAAATTTGCATTTGAACTTCTAATCTTGTATAAAATAACAATATATTATATAAATACGGCTCATTTGGAGGATCTATCCACCGTTTTATGAACATTTTCTGGTAGTTTATTCAAACACCTACCCACGCTTAGAAACGTCATAATTTTGTGCTAGGGAATCTATTGATGGAAATAAAAAAAAAAAATTGACCTCTCTAAAGTGCCGCCCGTGTTCAATCTCCTCTATTCACCTATATGAATGTATCTATAAAGGAGGTGCCGGATGAAACTTTTCGATCATTTTTATACGATCCCGAAATAGTGTGTCTAGAGGGAAAAAAAGGCACACGTCATCATTGCAGTAAAGCGAACAGTTTTTTCGTTCTACTCGGAATTTAAAAAAAATCCTATAAAAGAATATAGAATAAAGTCGTTGCTGATGACTGGGTATTTTTTTTTTTTTTAAGTCGATAATAATATATAAACTGATGTATGTGATAACGTAATCGCGTTCGTGAATTAAATGAAAATATTTTATCTATACATGACATACTTATTTGATTCCATTTTTCAATTACCTATAAACATTTAATTGAAGTACGGTAATTTAGATGAGATTATGTATTATGCACGTACAATAAGTTATTAATAATTCTTTGAAAACTCATAGTTTGGCTACAACCCACAGTTTTTATATTTCTGCGAGCGCTCTTGTATTAGCAAGTTGGAATGCGAGTTGTTGGTTGCGTAAAAAGAATATCCCGACTAAGGGTTTTCGATATTTTTGTATGGCCATTAAGAACAACTTATGATCAAATTTTATCAAGTTTCCGAGGATTTTTTTGTAAGCCAATAAAATAATCCAATAATCAGCTTCACACCAGACCTAAAAAATCACATATAAAAACGGGCTATATAAGGGAATATAAGAATTCGGTTATAATTTCTGGTTTCTACAATTATATTTTAACTGTAAAAAAAAAAAAAAAAAAACAAAACAAAATCGTAAATAACAAAACCCGTTTTCACGTACATTTTCACCCAGATTATTAAGAAAATTAAAAGAAAAATCAAAATATGATAATATCCGATGTAATATCAATTAGATAGAATTCGCTATCAGAAAACAACCCCGAAGTTGATGAGTGGAGCAAGGATTTATGGTAAAACAGTTGGTTTATTTTATGCGTAATTTAACATTCGCGCCGCTCTATAGCTAGCGGCCTGGGCACGTGCCCCGGATTTTTCCTAAATCCTATATCCGGTGCTGAACAAAGGTAAACAATATATTTTAAACAATTTCCTGTTTATTGACCGGTAGTACTTTTTCGTGTCCGTATTTTATTATTCCTGGTATAATACACGGACGTGGACATAAAGCCTCCAGAGATGATAATATTTTATTTGTATATAATATGCCATATAGCATATAAATGTAGAATATATTATATTATTATTATATTATTACTATACAACATATATATGCACAAGAAAAATCAATAAATCGGCAAATGATAAACATTTTTTTCTTCTCCTTCGCCTTCATCCAAACTATTTTGGATCGGCCAGCTATGTAATAGAATAATTTTAATAATAACAAAAAAAAAAAAAAAAATTGTATACATATATGTATGGACTCTCGTTACGTATATTATATAATACGTATAACACGTGCGATTTTTTACTTCATATTTCGACCTTTTCCGTTTAAAAATTAATCGATTTCTGAGTTCACTTGAAATTAAATAAATAATACGGGTAAGTAGTACCTACTTCAGATTTTTTTTATTCTTATCCACTTTTGCATCCAGTTTGTCCCGACCCGTGCGGGCTATAGACGTTTATCGATTTTTGTTTTTTTTTTTTTTTTTTGATTTTTTTTTTTTTTTTTTTTTTTGATTTTTGTTTTTTTTTTTAGCTTTTTAGATATTACCCTTTGCTGCGCCTATACCTTAAGCCCGCCAAACAAGTATGGGAAATTATGCTGCGAGGAGGGATTTAGAAGGGGCTTTCTTTTCCCTTGACGACCGGAGACGGAAATCCTCGGTACCACGCCTCTATGATAATAATATTATGTACACTGTCCCTATTAATATTTTTTATATAATTTGTTTTTGTATCTGGTATATTTTTACTCTCAAATGTAGGTACTTATATAAGTATAAGTACTTATCAAATATAATTGGCAATATTTTTTTTCATTTTGAAAAGTAAGAAAGAAATTGAAAAAATATTTCAAGTAAAGTACCACCAGGAATAAGTTTTTCGCCTTTAAGGTATCTACGTTACAAACAAAAAAACAAAATATCGGAACATTTTTCTAACCACGAAGAGAAAAAATAAAATATCGTATACTACTGATGGGGAAAAAATGTTATAGGGGCAAAGTTTGCAACATAGGATATTTAATTTATGTCTATACGCAATGATAAATCATTGCCAATGAAATACGATTCTGAGAAGAGATCGGTTAAACGTGTTTTGAAATGCCGTTATTTTTATCAATATTTCTGATACGCTAGACAATTGTATACATACAAAACTATATAAAAGCTAAAAGAAAATGTAGGGTTCAGGGTAATTTAAAATGTTATATATATATACTGTATACAACAACGATAAATCATTGTAAACGAAAAACGATTCTAAACAATCAACGAAAATCAAAAAAACGAAACAAAGGACCTAGGCTCAATGGGGGGTTTATCGCCGAAAATTTCGAAAAACGTTTCAAACAAATAATTATAGATAGTTATTTACGGGATATTATTATTGTTTGTTGCTCGGGTATATTTCACTAGTATATCATAGAAGACGTATTATTGTATTATGCATTATTATTATTAAGGTACAGCTTAATAATAATAATAATAATAATAATGATAATAATTGTAATTTCGCGCAGGCAATTGTAAACCGTACATAGTCGTTTAACGACCGCGCGTTTTGACTTTGATTAAGGTAAATCGTGGCATGTTAACAAATAGTCGTGGTTCGTATGTTATAAGTATTATACCTAAATACGTACGTTATGCGAAATGGGCATTATTATAGGTACTTTATTATTATATAGGTATACACGCGGAACAGTAAGGTATACGTAGAGGATATATGTCATTAATCTGCGGACCAAAAACCGGGCGTGTGTGTGTGTGCGCGCGCGCGCGCGTGTGTGTAGTCGGCGTCGTCGTCCTCCTCCGCGTAATCGTATATCAGAGCTTCAGCTGCGCGCAGTTAGAAACGCGGGCGCTGCGCGCCTACAACAATACACCTCTACGTGTTGAGATTAAATTAGTAAGACGACGTGCGCCTATACAACAAAGGGCTCCGCCAACGAAAGATGATCGTGTGCCCGGGAATTTTACACCGCGCGTATGCGTAAGTGTATAAGACACAACGGCGACGGCGGTTAAAATATTGTAATCAATCCGACTAAACATTTAGATTTCAGTATTTTACCGCGTTTCCCTGGGTATGTGTATGTTATAACATAATATACGCGTACGTCACGACTAATGTTGAACATTTGATAATGTCGTATTTTCGTTCGGTAGACGCGACGTTGCGCTAATATAGGTTTTTTTTTTGAATGTCGACAGCGAATCGGTCAAATACTTCGACAAAAGAAAATAACTGTCCGTTTTTACGCTGGTTTTAGATTCTGAGCGGAACGATGTTTATTATTACTGTTTTTTTTTTTTTTTTTTTCAACGATCGAACTTTTTCCAAAAGTAAATCCGACTGGGCTGGTACTCTAGGGAGGTCATTTTTTGATTTTCCCGGGAGTTTACTCAATAAATTGAAAAACCCGGGAATAAACGGGAAAATGTACAAAATTTATTAGTAAAATATTACGGTCTTTTGTTTCTATGGACAACTTGAATGCCGGCATTTTCGAATTCCGTCAACCCGTTAACGAGGCATTCCAGTTTTAAGTTTAGATAGGGGAGAGTAGTGGAGTTTCGTTAGTGTGGCCGCACGGCGTGCGGCGTTTTATTAGTGTTCCACTACTCTCCATCTACCTAAATTTAAAAGTGAAATATCTCGTTAACGGGTCGACGGGAATCAAAAATATTGACACCAAAATTTGTTTAAAGTAATACTCCGTCTATTTATGAAATGTTCAATATAGGTTTTCATTTGAAAAACGAAAGTCGGTATCGCCACAGGATAAATATCGGCTTTAAGTACACTTAAAAATTCCAAAAATTATAATTTGAATACATGCGAAATTTAACCAAAAAAATGGAATGAGCACGCCAAGTGAATTATACTGCATAAACGTTTTCTATTCGAATAATAATTTTAAAATACAATAATAATGGACACTTAAATATTTTTCCTACGGAGCATTTAATCTTGGATAAATCAAACTTATTTGAATATTTTCCGTGTTCGAAATATTAAAAATTTAAATTTACCGAAATCCTTCTCACATTTGGTTATTTATATAGTATTCCTTTTAAAAAAAGTTAAATAATTTGGAATTTTAAATTGTGAACAAACACTCTTTCGCTGTTTACTCCGGCGTCACGTCGTGTACACATTAGTAATTTAGTAATATTGTCTTGTCTTATAATATATTTAACGATTTTCCGTTCGAATACTTTCTATACAATTATTATTTGCGTAACCAAAACATTTCGCGTTGTTAAAAAATAATCTCTTGAGTGGATACGAAAATACGTCTTTTGAATTTGATAAATATCAATATTAACTCGTTACAGCGAGTCATATCAATTTACTTAACGTTAGTTCAGTACATTATAAAGGCAACTTGCGTTTCGTATAATAATTTATAAATGCATTGCATTATTATTTTAAATTACCGAAATCCTTAATTTATACTGAACAATGTAAATCTATTTTGTTTATTTAACGAATTAAAAGGTTTGGTTTCTTCGTACATTTAACTTGCTTAATAGTTAAATTGCTATTTAAGTATATTTTCGACATAATGATAGATACCGAAATTCTCTTTCTTCTTCTTCGCCTTCAACCCAACTAAATTTATTTAGGGTTTGTCACCATCGTCCTAAACTTCCACTTGACTCAATCTCCTACATCGTTCGTTGCATACACCTACATATCATTCTCAATCCCATCCAACCACCCAATTCTTACTACTTCTAATTTCTCTCTCCTCATGACATGCTCAAGCCATCTCAGTCTATTTTCTATCATTTTGTACACTATTGATGCCACAACTAAGGTACATCTTATATATATATATATTCCTTATCAAATTTTCTCGCATTACCCCAATCATCCACCTCAACATTCTCATCATTCTCTGTTCTATGTTTCAATATTTTAATCCATATTACATAGAAGGTCTCACCAGTCATTACACACTTGTAGAACATTAATTTAAGTAACCGAAATTAATTGAAAAATATATTCAATAATATAGGTTCATTATAAATTCTGATTAAAAATGTAAACAACATGGGCATATAATATTATAATAAACAAGATTGCTAACTGCCTTATCGCATCACTAAAATAAGATTAATTGATTGAAGCCGCACGGGGGTCATTTAATTCGAAGCCATATTATATACTTGTATACTGTAATAACTGTGATATCTGTTGTGTCAGCTGTCTTTTTAATTTTTTTACCGCTAAAATCGATGCCAGGATTGTTACAGTGTTTTCGTTTAGTAAACCGAACGCCATTTTGAATGCATAAACGTTAGTAAACTTTATAATAACGACAGCTGACGGCGTAAACAGTGTTTGTTCAGTAACCTGATTGTATTCAAAACTTTTGAAATAAGATATTATTTATTATTTATTTTTTTTTTTTGTCTTGTAAATTTTATACTACGTAATAACTAATCCGACAATGCTTTGCTATTGCTAGATAATATTTTAAATAATAGTAATAATAACAATACTTTTCTTGTCCGTGAAAATCAAATTGTCATCTATTTCATCAAGGTAACCCATGAATAAACAAAAATAAATAAATGAACAATTAGATATTCGTTCCAAAAAAATACCTAAAAATCCCTATTTTACCCCATTAGGGGTTTAATTTTCAAAAATCCTTTCTTAGCAAATGCTTACGTCATAATAGCTATCTGTATGCCGAATTTCAGCCCGTTCTGTCTAGTTTTTAAGGCTAGGAGATAATGAATCAGTCAGTCAGTGAGTTATTCAGTCAGTCGACACATGCTATTTTATGGATAGAGAAAAAAGATACAATAATAACAGGGCCTATTTTTTGTAATATTTTGTATTACGAACTTTTTAGTTTAAACCATAAATGCATGATCACAAAATACAATTTGCCCCCATGCCCTTAAATACAGTAATTTCACAAAGTTTTTCTACCATATGTATTTGTAAATAATTTTTTTAAAACAAATATTTCCAGGTTTAAACTTTATCAAGGAGAAAGATATGGATAATGAAACAAGTAAACTTAAAAATAAAAATATTACATAATATAACTAGTTTGTACTTTATTATTTATTATTCTTTCAACAAATTTACTTAAAAAAGGTTCCTCTGGGTTTAATTCCTTAGTCAAAATCAGTGAACTAATTCTAACAAGCATTAAGGTAACAAGTTTTAAAACATCATTATAAATAATAATAAATAATAAATTTTAAAATACTTTGTATTTGATATACTTATTCTAAATTTATTAAACAATTAAAAAATACTTACAATAACTGATAAATAAAAATGTCAAAGCATATCAAATATTATTTGTTAAATAAAATAAAAAAGTCATAAATTTAATTAAAATTGATATCTCAGCCATTAATCTCTACACATTTTATAATTCCATACTATACATTTAATATCCTCTACTACACACAACATATTTGGTATTACACATAAAAATAGGCCCTGATAATAATAATAGTAATAGTTAAATGTTTGTTTTTTTATTAAAGATTAGTTAGTTATGGTCACTGTCAAATTTCAAAAGTACACATGTTTCAGTTACTTAAAACGTTTGTCATTCACAAGTTTGCTTTAATTTTAGATATACCTAAAAGTTGTCACAACATAAAACTGGACGATAGTGCCCACGAGTTTTGAGTTAAATATTGAATTGAAACTTCACGTCGTATCACCATTGATTAGCAATCTAGTTTATTCTAACATATATCTGTGGTAAGCAGATAAATAATAATATTATCAGTAGGTAAGTACATAGGTAACATTTTCTTAAACGTTAAAATGACGTGTGACGTGTGTAACCATATCGCTATGATGTGACCCGGAGTTCTTAATATTTTTTTTCTTTGGTAGGTACATTAGATTTCATCGTAAAATAATCTATTAAAAATAATAAATATTCGTGAATAATTGCAAAATAATAATTATTATGAACATCTCTAAAAATTGACATCACTTTGAATAAATTAAAATTAGTAATACGCGTATTATAATATTGAAATATATTATGGAATAGTATGGAAAACATAATTATATTAAAACTTAAATAATTTGAATATAAGTGTGTCAAAGTGTGTTTAATATTTATTCACAAAGTGTGTAAATACGGTTTAACGGTGCAACAGTTAACAGATTAATTTCGTTAACCTGAAAAACGGTTCGATATGATATACATGCAATGCATTAAATTATTACGAATTTAAGTACAGCTTCATCCTCGTAAACATACATACGTATGAAAACTGTAAAAAAAAAAAAAAAAAAGAGCTGATACTGGAGACGGGAGTGGCCACTGTTGTAGGTGAGAATTTGAGAAGGTACTATACATAAGGTTATTTCATTTATATCTGTGAGCAACGATAAACCATTGCTTGACGAAAGACGATTCTAGTACAATATAAAATACTCGAGCTTTCAGAAAAAGTAATACACATAAAAATCGGTGTAAGTTTACTAGGAAAAAACGTGTCCACAGACTAGAAGAAACATGGAGAGAAAGAATGAAAGATAGAAATTAATAAACATCTTAGTAAAACCAATAACTCCCTCGCTACGCTCGAAATCTAAAATACTAGATACTCTGGAAGCATTTGCAAAAAAAAAAAAAACATTTTATAATTTATTTTTTCACAGTACAATGCATATACACTTATCTCACTTGAATGATATTTTCGAATTCATCGTTTGTTTAATATTATTTAAAATTTGAACTCGTGCACTCTCATATTGGAATTCCGACTCAAAACCATAACAATGATTATTGTATCGTGTTATATCGTTTGTACAGATTTGTTGTCACAATATTTTTGTTCACACAACCATCTAAATCCTATAAAATTAATTTTTTAACTCTCAGTCTTGGCGTCCCGTAGGCAATCGCAATTTTCAAATAGATTTTTGTGAGATATCTGGGGGGGGGATGTACAAAAGAAAATTGTACGATTACAAATCTGTACAAACGATATAACAATCGTTGGTATGGTTTTTGAGTCAATATGTTAAATATTAAAACATACGGATGCAGTCCATTTACGTATGTGGATACACGACCGTGTGTACGTTAGGCATTTATCTTTTGTCCGACAAGTTGGCGGACCCTATACTCTTTTTTTAAACCGCAGCATAAAAAAACTGCCACACTCAACGGATTTTATTTTCCAATAAATTATTTTTAGAGGTTTTTTTTTTTTTTTTTTTGTAGTTTTCAATATTACGTAAGGTTTAATTCAATAACGTTGTTTACAACCGAAACCTTTCTACTCTTACCTCATAACTGCCACGCGAAAAAATATTATAATAATAACAGGCAAACGAGATTCGAAAATATCTCGAGTGATCCAAACTTTATACAATAATGGAAATGGAGGTGTTCCTCTCCGAAATCGCAACGCACGTATAGATATATTATTATTATAATCTTATAAAACACTGAAAAATCGCGAACTCTGTACTTGAAAAAAATAAAACCACGATATATCTAACAACATTAATCTTATACGAAGACGACGACGAAAACTTGAAACCCCTTACAACGAGTTGTGATAAGCGATAACTATATCACATTTCCCGGATCAGGTGGTTTTATTACGGCGCGCGCGGTTAGTATTATCCTCTTTTTTTTCTTTTTCATTTTTTTTATTATATATTTTATTATTATCATTTTTTTTTTTTATTTTGTCTTTTTTTACATATATATATTATGAAGAGGAGACCGTAACGGTTACGTCTTTTATTTGATACATTATTTCGAAGGAAATGGTTTTCAGCTGTCGTTGCGCGAACAAAAGCGCCATAAAATTCCCAACCCAGAAAGTAGCGCCGACAAGAACTCGACGATGTATTTACAAACATAATATAACAGTATTTTAACGTATACTTTAAATTCAATGACGTTCAATGATTTTTTTTTTTCTTTGACTAATGTGTTGATTGTTTTTTAATAATATTGTACCAACTATAGTTTATACGATATTTATTTCCGAAGCGTAATATGAGTAGCATCTCGATTTTATCGCGAAGTTAATATAGAGAATCGTTGAATTTGTTTGTCGATGACAAGTACAGTGAATAAACAGAATAAGCGAAAATTATCACACAATAATAATTATACTTTTATAAAATCATTAAAACCATCATGAAAGCTGATGAGGTCGTTAAAGAATAATTATTCTCTAAAAACGTGCTTTTTGAAAAATTCTGTCTTTCTCTCTCTCACACTCTAGTTATCCATTTTCACATTGGTTTCTAGTTTCACTCCGTCCATTCGTGTCATTTGCTTACTTTTTGAGTAAGCTCAATTCAAATCACATGTTTGATCCTTATTTATGATCTATTTTATACGTATGGTCCAGGCTAGCAGGAGTGGACTGGCTAATGCGGTACAGATAGGACGATCCTCGCTTGCTTGCATTTGGAGATTTTTACTCTTAGAATTATTTGGTCCGATGAATTATAATTAAATAAATATGATTTTTATTTGCTCGTTGGGAAAAATATAATAATTTTTGATTAATTTTACCAAACAATCGTTTTTATTAAAATACATTTTCTTTTGCTCCGGTATTCAACCGAATATTCTGTTAACTCAGGCTAGATTTATATTCACACCACGCCACAGCAGCCTTATCTTCCTACACGGTTCATACCTTCAACGATCAGCTCTATAATCAATTTCAACATACTCCCATGTCTAATTAGATGACCAATCCACTCTCGTTTCGTTTTCTTATCAAACGCATTTCTACATTATAAAACTAATACTCCATTTGGCTCTACTGCACTACTTTGTTCGTTATTTTATCGGGATAAGTTTTTTGTTATATTTTAAAAAGACGACCAATAAAATGTATGCATAGCTCAAACTGGAAAATACATATTCGTGTTTCGAGCCAAAAACTACATAATAAGTACGGTGTTCTCATAATATTGGTAGGTATAATTACGGATGGATATTATGTTGTTATACTATTAAAACGGTCGTGCAGGCCAAGTCGTTAAGTCCGTGACTGATATTAATAACAATATATCGATCGCCTGTATTATAATGATAACGAAATACATACGATTTAATTGCCACGCCTTTGAGCCGTTAAGCCCAGTGGCGTTTTTTCAGTTCGCCACTCGAAACGGACCGTAACGCGATATTCCGGTCGGACGTAATATTCAAAACATTTACCGTTTAGTAAAAAATCGTCTACCTACATTTTATGCTTATTATTCGAAGTTTAATACACTGCGTTGTACCTATATAAAAGTATTACAATATTGCGTGGAATTTAAAGCTTCCTGATCCGGTAACTACCTATACGATTTTATTCGTTTCAAAAACAAAAATACAGATTCGACCTTCCATTTTTAACATGGCGGAAATCGGGTAAAATAATACATCGCTCGTGCAGTCCACTAAAATTAGACCACGCTGCTATTTAATTTTAACCCTACCGATGGGAAATTTGGTCCGTTTTTCGATCCGGGTATTACGAAAACGACGAAGGGTAGCGGCGAAATGGTTTAAAGTCGAGACATAATTTCGTTATTATATACTACAATACAGGATCTGTTTCCGGTTTGTTCGATTCCCGCAGCCTTTGGACGATCTCGAGGGCTATTTCCGACTATTATCCCAAATTGATATAAACATTTCGGAATAATATAAGTATAGGTAAATTTTTTTAATCGAAATAGCGGCTCAGGAAATTCTATATCGGATAAAACCCGTTGATTCGTATGACACGTGTCACGCGTACGTGTATGTTTGTGCGAATTCGATCTTTTCATTAAGCGAAATATCAATCGGATTTCTAATTAAATTTTCGTTTTCGACAAAGCTGAGCGAACAACTTCATTTTAATATCTGATTAAGTTGCAATACTCATCAAAAAGTAACCTACTCGAATAAAATACTAACCTAACTTCTTGTCTTTTTACATAGCGTCAATTCAAATTAATTATTATAAATTAAGTAATTTGTATGTTTTATATAAATATCAGAAAGAGCATATAAAACATTTTCTGCTCGGTGATTAATAATATATTTATTTTATTTTTTTTTTATAAATAAATCTGTTTATTTAAAATTAAAATAAAAAACTCCTTAAGTAACTTCAATGTTGCGTACTGGGATAGATGAAACAAAAAATTACCCAACTCATCATAATGGAAAAAAAGACTGACATATTTCACACGATGGGTGGACCACTATGGGTGAGAAGTTGGGAAGGTAAAGGAGAAAATTAATGTATATCTATACGCAACGATTAACCGTTTCCAATGAAAAACGATTCTGAGAGAAGTTCTGTTAATATAGTGTTGCTTTGTCAACGATTTATATTATGTCACATTAAGGTAAAATAATTGCATATGCATTATATTATATTTTCTTTAATAATATTAATAGTTTAATTTTGTATCTATTTTTCCAGGTTTTCCTCGTTTTTACTTTGTTTTCCCGTCTATATAAAAAAAATTCTGGGAAAATCAAAAAATAATCATAAAATACCACCCAGAAAAATTTCCTTCCAGAATAGGTGCTATACTTGATACTTCAGAGCAAGATCTCTGGTAGAATTTTTGTGCACAGTATAAAAAACAAAATAACATCTTTGTGAAATCAATGGATTCTTCGCTACACTAAAAGTCTAAAAACAGTAACTCGAAAGTTACAAACAGTCGCTAATTCACGTAATTATTTTCATGTACTTTCCGACGACACAACGCGTAATAAAGTTGCCGAACTCGATACACCATCGTGAAAAGGTATATAACGTGATAATATTCAACTTTATTATGTTTTTTTTTTTTATTTTTACACACGTGTACAAAATAATGGAAACACAACTATTTTTTTTTTTGCGTTTCAAATTCTCGATCCTAAAACCGATATTGCGTAGCAGTCGAGGTCTGAATTTTTGTTTTGTTTTACAACCGTTTTTTGCCACGCGTGTGTGTATATATATATATATGAATAATTATAACTTATACGATATATATCGTGTGGCCCAAATAATAATTATTATTAGGTAGGTCGGTACTTATTGTTCGCGTCGTTTGTGCTTCAAACGGATTGCGGCTCGTATAACGACCGCAACTTACCGCAAGTCTTTTTCAGGTCATCGGTTTCAGGGCACTACATTATAATAATATAATACTATACCAGCGGGTTGGTCCTTTGTTTTTTTTTTTTTTTTTTTTACGACATTGTCCATATTTTTATACCTATTATTTTCTAATCCGTGCACGAGAAACCGGAGTTTTATTACGAGCTATAAAAAAAAAATAATGTTATAGGTATATCGATAGTTTATCATTTTTGTTCTTTTTCTTAAAATTACTATTATAATCACAACTATTACAGTTTTTTTGATGCTGGTAACTTTGCCCCGTAATATTTTTCGAAGAAAATTTAGTCATGACATTAGTAAACAAGAAACTAACAGAAAAAAAAAATGGACAGGAAAATTTAATCAAACAATAAAGTATTAAATGTTTGTCCCGAAAGTGAAATCGATATAACCGTTTCTTAATTTATCAATATTACATTCAATTAAAAATTTAAAAATTCGGAGTTCCAATGAAAAAGTTGTTTTCTTATTCACCCAAAATTGTTTTGAATAACAAATCAAGAGTTGGTAATGGCAGATCCAGGAGTAGAAATCGACTCCCTCGATTACTTTTCATTATTCTCTTATTTGCAATATACTCTTAGTTAGATTCATCAAAAATTTAAGCCTTATATGCACTTTCAAATTCGCCCCCCTCTCTCTCGTTCGCTTCTCCTAGATCCACCTCTGCTGAAAAGAGATGAACGAAGTTCCAAAATGAAGCTATAATGAAATATTGGATAGTTACCTATGTTCTAAGATTCGTTTCCTAATCAAGCGTAATTGACCCCAGCATTAATTTAATATTACTTTCTGGAAAAAACACTTTACTATGATTATTCGCTTTCTGGTGAAAACATCCCTCGATTTGTTGTGCAAACTGTTCTACTAGAAATCTTGCTCCGATGTATCAAGTGTAGTACTTTTTCTGAAAGAAAATTGAATCAATATAGTACTTTAGGGAGATCATTTTTTGATTTTCTAAGGAGTTTTCTCAATATATTGGAAAATCCAAAAAAAAAAAAATGAAGGAAAAACCGGAAAACGGAAAAATGGGTTCATTAGTAAACAAATATTATTAAAGAAAATTTTGAATGCATATGTAATTGTTTTAACATAATAGGACATATATATTTTTGACAAATCATTACTAAATTGCTCTCAGAATCGTTTTTCGTTAGCAATGATTTATCTTTGTTTATAGATCCCCTCTATATTCTACATTCCCAACTTTTCACCAACAACAGTGGCGGCACCCATCGTGCGAAGTATATCCGTATTTTTAACTACGCAATTAGTAATCAATCATCAATACTATGTTAATTAATTAATTATTATCGAATTTTATTTAGTTATGAAAGTTACTATCAAATTATATTTTTGATAATCAACATTTTTTGTTAAGTGATAATTGTTAATTTGATCTTCAAACCATGTAAACCTGCTTAATCTGTTAAGTGAGTCTTAATAGCTTATTAGTAAGCATGTCAATAAATCAACATATCCCAATGGACGTTAACGAAATAACTGATGAATTAGCAAAAACACCAAGAAAACTTAAAGTTTTGATTATAAATTATCAATTATTTAAGTTGTATTAAAATATATTATATTTATGTTTTCTTGCTATTATTGATATATATCCATAAAACTCCTCTTTAAAAGGCCCTAGTTGCCATTGTCTCCCCACCACCCTAACGGGCATCAGCTAGTAAATTGGTGATAAAATTGAAAATATTTAGAAAACTAGCACGAACAAACTTAAATATTTGTTATTAAATACAATTACGAGATCGTTTGAAAATCGAAAGGGTTTTTTTCAACTGCAAAAATATTAAATAAGGGCGACTAAAATAATGGTAATATAACTCTTTAGAGCTACTAATTTCTAATTGCCAAAAAAAAAAAACAGAAATCCGTTAGTGTCCAAGTGTCTTGTAGATTCTATAATATAGAATGATACAGTCTGTATATGGTTTGATAATAAGCAATCAGGACTAGCAACGGTACGCGTAACTACCTATATTTTTTCCACGAAATCCAGTTATAAATTACGGATCGAAAAAACATTTTTTCCGAAATTGTACTGTGCATAATTATACTTTTTCTTTTCCGAAAACATACAATCCGGGTATACAAGGTTTCTGGTAAAATACAGTCCAATTGTTTACAATCCGGGAACAAACAATTCATAAAAATACGTTTTGCCTATTTTTCGATTCCAGGTTTTTAAGGTCCGTGATTATACAGTTCACAAATTTTCTTTTTCCACAATTCTAGATTCCGTAAAAATACACGTTTATTCCGGAATTATACAATCCGAGCAGATACATTGCGAGATTTGACGGATGCCTTCCCGGTCTTACTATTTTGAATCTGATTTGCTTGCCTCCTCAAAATAATATTTGTTTACATTATCTATTTATCGATCTATATTTTACTAAATAATATTATACAATTTAGCGACAATTCTTGTTTCATTTAAGAAAATTAGGAGGGGAAAATCAGTTAAAGAATTATACCTCCTAAGAAGTCCTTTAAAACATCGAATATCTGACCTGTAATTAAATTCTGGACGAGCCCAACATATCGATACAAGAAATAATACTTGCTCGAGCTGTAATATTCAATAACTGTCTCATGTGCACGGTGGCACAGCTCGGTGAATAGTTTCGCGTGCTTGGGTAACTATAAATAATGCTACGACGTATTGCTCGGCTATATATATAATAAGAACCCAAAAAGTCTTTTCAACATCGTTGAATTTAATACAATAATAATAATTCTAGTATTTAATATAATATTTGAAAAACGTGGATCTATATATATATATATATAAATATTGAATCGAACATCATCACACGAATCAATAACACTTCTGGTCCGTCTCCGAGTTTTATAATAAATAGTTCTCACCATAAGTAGTAATATTTTGAACGTATTATACGAGAAATATCGGATTTCCGGGCCAACATGGCATTTTTTTTATAAAAACTATTCGCAAACGTATTCTCGGCTCGATTTCCACGAGTTTTTTCATGAAATAATTTTATATCGATAAAATCGGAACGATGAACCGTTTGCAATACGCTCTGTGATGGCGGTCCTTATCTGTAGTGCGCGAAACAATATTGGATACGGGTATAAGGAAGAGTGCCAAGTTTGTGTATAGTTACATCATCGATACAACGACGGTACAGTATAGCACAATTTGATATATTTGAGGTACCCACCTAACTATACCTAATAAAGCCCTTGTCGTTGTAACGTAAAATAACAATTTCGTACACTGATGTAAATACAGTAATAATACCGTAGGTACCTATGGTAGCACTTTGGATAATCATGTCGAAAAACGATGACAAACTTGTATAGCTTCTAATAAATTCGCGTTATATACTTTATGTTTTCTTCGTATCCGCGTCAATTATATTATCAGTCGCCTTATTATCTCATATCCGTCCACATTATGCTGGTCTACTACACATAGTTAATAATACGAACTTCAAACGATGTATAGTGTCCGCTTGTTTGCACGTGGTCTCGTCGTGTACAATTGAAAAATTCGTTTTAACGCGATTTTACGTTCACGGTGGTCGATTTAATTTTTCAGTGGCTGAATAACATCCGGATTTATGAAATCAGTGGTACAGAACTAGAGATGTTTCATTTTGAAGGCAAGGGCCTTGTATAAACCCTAAATATTAAGAAATGGTATCAGTTCAAAGAAAAATACAAATCGTTCGTCATCGTTGGTTGAATTAATTACGATTTGTTTATTGACCTCTGGATCAAGGGTTCTTTACCTTTTGAGGTACATGCCTCCTTTCATACTATTTTATAATGCTACGCTCCTTAACCCCTTTACCCCCACAGTAAGATTGAATTATGTGTAATATATTCATCATACCTTTAATGTTGGTTATTTAATTAATATAAATGAAAATCAATGAAGTTTTTTAAGATTCTGAGTGGAGCGAAGAAGCTTATAGTTTTACAAATGTGTTATTTTATTTTATTTTGTTTTTTTTTGCTTAAAGATATACACCGAATTGCCTTCTGTATCCAATATTCCCAACTTTCTATCTACAAAAGTAGCTGCACCCGCGTGCGATGTACGTCTGTCTTTTTAAATATTTAATGAATTTATTTGTTAGGAAAATTATTAAAACAAATTATATTATGTTCACTTTCTCAAATATTAAATTTTAAATTTATTATTATAAAATAGGTACAAATTAATGATAGTGTTAGTACTGCTTAGTTCCAATCGATTTTTTAATGTTTGACAATAACTATGATGACGTGTATCTCAGGTCATATTCAACCAACATTTTTAACCTCCCTAGGGGAGTCGCGTTCTCTAGGACTTAGGTTAGGAATAACTGTTCTAGATAATTTTCCAATTTATTAATCAAAAATACTTATTTATAGGCAAATAAATTTACTAATAGTTGAAAAAATAATAAAAATGTAGTACCTCTTATTAACTAAGGAGCAGTATACACAGAATGATTCACTAAGCTTGCACATACCATTTTTTTTGTTTACATTTTGCATGTATTAAAATTCTAACTTTTGGAAGTTTTAATTGTAGTTAAAACCGACATTTTTGAATATTTAGACTTTTCACAACATTTCTACTATCTTGTAATGATACCAACATTGATTTTTCAAATGAGACTTTAATTTAAAATTCCATACACATGACAATGAATTACTTTAAATACATTTTGATTGGCAAAAGTTTTTGATTTTCATCAACCCATTAACGAGATATTCCACTTTTAAGTTTTGGCAGGAGAAGAATAGTGGAGGACTATCTAACAAAACGCCGCGCGCTATCCCGCCACACAAATGATACTTCACCACTCTCCTCTTACCTAAATTTAAAAGTAAAATACCTTCTTAACGGGTTGATGGAAATCGAAAATTTGCCCGATTTACCGAAATTGGTTTACCTGTAAATCCCATTTCTTTATCTAGTAAAAAATCACTCTATATCTGTTTTTTTTTCTTACTTACAAGTTATTTGATGTTAAGTGATTATATATACTTAGTTATTAAGACTTATTTACGATTCGTCTACGTGGCAAAGAGAACTTTCCAACGGCAGTTATATTCAGCATAAAATAAACTGAAGCAACCCTCTCAAAAATTATGAGCATCGGATATTATACTACAATAGTACAATACATCAACACATATAATAGAAACTAAGTTAAACGTATAATTACTTTAAATTAATAAACTCATTTTTTAGGTCACCGCTCACCATAAAGATATACCTATTTATCGTTGAATGCCCAGGAGATTATAAACTAAACGTTAGCTAAATTATTTTGCTTCACGTGTACTACACTCAGTCGTTTAATATTATATATATTTTTTAATTATCAGCTAATTCAGATGAGAACTCTGCGTAGAACCAACTAATTTTTCCAACTGTCTGATTTGTTTCGTACGATAACAAATGCCTTAGGTGCTCCTTCTTGAATTCACAGTAATCAAATTGTCCACGAAATACTTATTTAAAATAAAAAAAAATGAATAACGTACAACCGAATGGATAAATTCCTAAATGTTACATAGTACTATTTCTGTGATTGAAACCACTACCTATTTTTGATTTTCAACTTATAATACAAATTTCTCTAATAGATTAAGTTTTAATTAAATACATTTTGATATTAAAATGTTTAATTTCCGTCAACCCGTTGACGAGATATTCCACTTTTAAATTGGGCAGGGGATAGTAGTGGAGTATTATATCGTTTTTATGACGGCACGGCACGCAGCGTTTTAATAGTACCTCACTGTATACTCTCCCCTTATCCAAACTTAAAAGTTCAATAATATTTCATCAACGGATGGACGGAAATTAGAAATTTCAACACCATAATTAATTTTTTTTTTTCTGAAAATTGTATAATGAACGTAAATATAGTAAATGGCGAGTATTGAAATATCCGTTTATTAACCTAAAATATTTAAATTTCGAAAAGAGCATTGCGTGAGGAGAAGTCAAAAATATTATTTTTTATAGCTCACAAAATTGAACTAGGTACACTAAACTCTGCACTCTCTTTTAAATTATGATTTTCTAAATAACGGCGTGGTGAAGGATTTAATTTGAGGCACGAGCTTCAATTTAAAGGGTGGTGGGTGTCCCGGAGTGACGGGTGTCTTCTCACATATAACTTAAGTAGGTACATACAAAGTAAATATTTTTGACTTACCAGACGTAAGAACGTAATTTATTATTAATATCGTGATTTTATATTGGATAGTAACTAGTACCTACCTAGTACCAATAGTAGACTGTAGAACCTACCTGCTAGTACACTTACGGTGTCACTGTCTACTGAAAAATGTGCGGTATGGGTGCTATCATTATTATCAGATCTATGATTAATTCTTTTCTTTGGGTAGCACTGATTATAGCCATGTGACTCAATACCAGAATTTATAAGAAAATTTAACTGTTCTAAACGGAAAACGCAGATTGTTCGGATTACAAATTCTCAGTGTGCACAACACATTTTCATTCAATTAGTTTTAAAAGTATTTAATATTTATTTGAGTTTTCAGTTTAAAAATAGCTGTCCCGGCAATACTAATTTTTTTTTATTTTTATTAATATTAAAAATATGTTTTATTTTTTTTTTGGAACTGAATAATTACCTGACACATTTTAATATTTCGTTGTGTATTGTAATGGGTTAACATTAAATAAACCAAATCCGTCACGCCTTCCTGTGCTGTTTACTAAAGAATAAACGATGTTCAGTAGTTACCATAGATAAGGTTTGACTAATAAACGATGAACCGAGAAACGAGAACCACAAAATCAACAAAAATAATAGTAATTAAAATATATATAATTAATACATATATATTAATATATATAATATTATAATTAATTTTATTATCAACGTAACCCAATCAACAAAAATTATACCTCTATAACTAAATACTAAAATTCCTGTATCAGCTATCCTTTAGGGGTAGAATTTTAGAAATTTCAAAACCTATAAACCTTATCCGGACCACGCGGAACATTTAGTGAAAAACCCTGTTAAAATTGGTCCAGTAGATTTTGAATCTATAAAACAGCAGTCGCCAACGTTTTTGATTACAAAAACAACAAAAGTCATAACTGCAAATTCTACGGACCACTATAGAGTCTATAGGTCATTATTCAGATGTTTTGATTGAACCAACAGCTTTTTTTCATAAATAATGTTCCACTAATACACAAAAAAAAAAAACATTTATAAAATAATAAAGAATTTTTTTTATTTATAAAATATTTTATTAAGTTGAAAACTTATAATGCCTACGATTTGTTTCAATTGTGATCGAGTTCGTAATGCAAGTATGAATTTTACTAATTGGCAAAAACATATCAATGCTTGCAAAAAGCGATAGTTATCTCAAAGTACAAGTTATAACAACCACACGCTAACAGAATTTTTTATTAATTTTTTTTTTTACGTGATTGGTGTGGGGGACGAGTGGTGTGTGATAGATGTGTTCAACAGTATAAACCATTGTGTGTCATCAGTTAATTGAGTTCACTGATTCTTAATAATTCAAAATAGTCTATGTTTATGTATATTCAAGTAGGTACATACGTATAAAATACGAATCATTATATTAATAATACTTATTTGTTCCCTTATTAGTTGTATACTTGTATAACTTCGCAAGTGTTACGAAATATACACGGAACACATTACTGAACAACACGTCCAGCATTGAAAAATAAAAAAAACATATTGCGTTGAAGTGACCGTCGCGTCGTTTGTTATTACGCTATACAACTCAATCTGCGCAAAATTAGGTATTTTTGTAATACCTATACGAGTATTCACCGTAAAAAAAACACGTGTTGTGTACTCTTAGTCCTGTCGTTTAGTTACGAAAATGCAGGCTTGTCTATTTGCAGTGGCCAAAACTTCGCGAGATAATAATACGTACTTATTAACTTCTCCTTCTTCGGAGGTGTTTTTTTTTTCTTCTTTTAAATCGCAATAATTTCGCAGCGAAACGAAAAACTGTATACATTGTCAATATTTTTGACTATTGCGGTTTTAAGTGCGGTTCCGAGGCAAAACAAACAACGGTGGCAGCATTCAAAAATCCAAAGAAAAACGAAATCGAATAATGCAACGATGACGTACGCGGCGGAATCGGAGTAGCGGCAAATTAAATGGCATTCAATTAATTGCTTATTATAAAAATTTCGTACGACACACGATACAGCGATATCTTATTGTGCCGACGGAAAGCACGATTTATAGTGTTTCGGGCGTGGACGTCAATTTGAACGGACCGCAAGAGTTTCTACAATAGTCGATATGTTATTAGCTGTAGGTGGTATTATCTTTACGTTTTATTTATGTCACCGACAAGAATACGAGTTTATTGTAGGCACACCTACTACAAGACGACGAATTCGGTGTTCGGATCTATCCAGATAAACTATTTACCTAGTATTTATCTAATAACCGAGGTGGGCCGTATTTCAAGTGATGTTGGTAGACATTATGTATCTTAGATTCATATTTCACATCTACAGATAAATTATTTTAGATCGTTTGTTCGTTCATTTCGTGTTAAATAACCGAAATTATTGTCCAAACGAAAATATTTTTATTCTCTTATAAAAATATTAGTTACACCATTGATTGTATACATATCAAAGTTTATACACATGTATAGGTACTAACGAGTTAATGAATAAGTTATGTTGCTGAATTAGATTTATTTTGGGTCTTTAACTTTGGCAGTTTCTTGTTTCTTCTTCGGTTACTTAATACATTAACATCAATAATTCTATAATGAAGTTACAATTTACATATCTTGCACACTACCCAACGAAGATAAGTAGGTTGAACTTAAAGATATTTCAGTAGTCTAGGTTAAATTAAAGCTAATTCTATTTAAATTCCTTAACCTAACGAGTTAACATTAAGGGAAATTATACCATCTTTTTACAATTAACTTTAAATATTCTGTTCATTTTTCTGAATTGAATTTATAAAATCCATACATTTGACCAGTCGGTTTAGCTCTGTATTGTAACATAAAACAACAAATTTAAATTTTTCTTTTTTAGATCTAAAGAACATTTTTATTTATTTTTACCTTTATGCTTAGAGAAGTTCACATTTTATCTTTTATTTTCATCATGGTGAAATATTACGAACAAATTTTATCACTCACTAAATTTATCTAGATAATATTTTAGTCGGTTCTAATCCGGAAATTGAAGGTCATTGTTTCAGATATCCCTATCCAAGTAGCAAAAACAAATTGTATGGGAATAAATCAAAAAATAACCTATAGATTACCTAGACATACAATAAAAACTCGAAATATTTTGGAAATTATTGTTCGCTGTTTTTCTGGGTTTACACCTAGGAAATTTAATTAATGAACGCGCGAGAATTATTCGTTCGGCCCGCGACGGCGAGCATAACGAATTATTGATGAGACACGTAAACATCCAAAACACCACAATACCTATAGGTACTGGTACGACGAACGACTGCACCTTCAGGGATGGTTACGCGTTTAGACGGAAATAACGCGTAAAAAAAAAAAGGTCTAAAAACTGCTCAGGGTCTCGACAATTAAACAGCGCCCGTATAATTTTATGCGAGAATAACGACGAGTATTTTTATGAATGGGGAGGAGGGGGAGGGGATGGAATTTTCTCCTTTTTTCGCGTATTGGTTCGTACACAATTTTAATTATCTAGAGCAATTAGAAAGAATCGAACGTCAAATTTTAATTTTTACTAATATCATATATATTCTCCGTCGTAATTATTTTTATTACTGTCGTACGATGTGATATGATAACTGTCGTAATAAACTCGTTGTGCGTAACATAATAACAGCCGGGTATAATATTATAACATATAGAAAATTATAATACAATGTTCTCCGATACATTTTATATTAAAATCCATTCTATGCATGAACCGAGTGTACATTCTTGGAAGTAATAATATCGCATAGTCGCAATATAATGCGAGCGGCGTCTATGTACGTGGAAAAAGTAAAACATACAAAATGGATAAACGGCTTTATTAATTTGTCGGTGCATTTTTATCGAGAACTCATTTCAGAACGTAGTGGTATAGCGAATAAGAGCAATCCGTGCCGGCGGTAGGAGAGGACAAATGCGACATAAGTCCGAGCCCCGCACTCGTTCTGGTTTCAATGGGCCCAGCGGTTTATTACTAAACACGTATATAATCATTTTAGTAACACTAAAGCATTGTCCAGGGTCCCGCAAAACCTAGCGCCGCCACTGAGAGCAATCAACGATTTTTACTAGGATGTGGGTTTTTTTGTTCCTTACGGGTAACACGCCTTCTTGATTGGTTCCAAACGCTCCGAATTCTTCACGCCATACTTTCAAATGTGCAGATTTTTGCTCGGTTGTATTTTATGAGAAAAAAAAAGATTCTTGGTTTCCAACGCAGTCGGTGTAAAACAATTAAAAGTTCGACGACAAAATAATGTCGATGTGTCGATTTTAGTTTAATTGATTGCTGGATTACCTTGGCTACACGGAAAACGAACACGAGTAACACGCATTACCAGCTCTCAAATCGTTCTTTTGTTGCGATGATTTATCGTTGTTTTAAACGATTGAGTATATAAATCAAACTAAACCATATCTTGTATCGTCCAAATTTCTCGCCTACATCAGTGATTCAACCTACCCGTGAGTCGAAATATTTCAGGCGATTTCGGATATAATACACTAACAATTAAATCTTATCAAAATATTTTATTACTGTTCTATAATATAATTCCAGTGAAATACCAATTTGTAACTAAACAGCCACAGAGTGTTGACGCTCGGCAATTATACTTTATGGTATTAACAAATTATTATTCTTGTGTATTGTATAATATATTTCGGCGAAACAAATTAAACACAGTCGTGCCAAATAAATAATGAGCTTTTTAGCATAATAATTGTTAAAAATTACCGGTGTAAGTGTTAGAGGGGGACTGAATATTTACGGCTATAGACTATATTTAAGTAAACACTGAAAACATTACATTGATAAAAACACGCAACACAATAAATAATATGGTAAAATCAAATTACCTCCCATTAAACTTAAATAAAAAGTTTTTAGTTTCTTTGAGATTTTTTTTTCTCATAACTTCCATTTTTTTTAAACACACAGTAATGTCATATTTTATTATATTTTAAAGTTTTAAACAAATCTTTTACAAATATATTACATGATTTACATATTATTTTATTATTTTCACCACTCTTCACTTTTATTCGAGTAAATCAAAAGTAGAATCGGCGTTGGGAAAGTGGCGTCCCTATCGCCCAGTGCCCTTAATTGGGTGCTGTAATAGCCCCACCTTGATCTTAAGTGATCGGAGTGGTCTGGTCCTCCAAGTTGGGGGTTTAGTGCAGGGCTAACGCCCCTGCCTAGTAAAAAATCTTCTGTTCAGGATCTAATAAACATAAACATGCCTCGGATAAGTGGAGTTTTGGATAAAAAGACTGGAAATCGGAAAAATGGCTTATTGTTTGGGACATTTAACGTACGTACTCTTTTCAAACCAGGTGCGGCCCAAAATATTGTTAAAGAAATCGAGAAATACAAGTTAACAATAGTGGCTTTACAAGAAATTAGATGGGATGATAATGGAACGATAGATATACAAGAAACAACAATACTTTATGGTAAATGCAATCAACAACGTCAGTTTGGAACTGGGTTTGCGGTACACAAAAGCTTAATACCAAATATAAGGGAGTTCAAAGATATCAATCCAAGAATCTCATTGTTGACAATGAAAGTGCAGTTTTTTGACATAACTTTCATAAATGTGCATGTGCCTTCCGAAGGTAAGCCGCAGGAAGAGAAGGATGACTTCTATGAGTGCTTGGATTTAACATTAAATGCATTACCTCAACACAGAATTAAAATAGTCTTAGGTGACCTAAACGCAAAAGTTGGTAAAAAGGCTGTATTCAGACCAATAATTGGTAGTCACAGCCTGCACGAGGTTACAAATGATAATGGATTAAGACTTATCGATTTTGCATGTGGAAATGGACTTGTAGTGAAAAGCACAATGTTTCCTCATAAAAATATTTATAAGGGAACATGGATGTCACCAGATGGAATGTAGGTCAACCAGATCGACCATATTCTAGTGAGCACAAGATTCAAAAACTGTATTCAAGACATAAGAACGATGAGAGGAGCCGATGGTGATTCGGATCACTATCTGGTAAAAGGAAAAATGAAAGTCAAAATAAAAAAGGTTACTCGGAAAAAAGGAATATTGGTAGACAAATATGACACAGCTAAACTAAACAATGTGAATACGTGTGAAAGATTCAAGTATCAGATGTCGGAAAAAATCAGAAGGATAGATGCAGGTATAAATGACTCAATTGATGTGAAATGGAAAAAAATTAAAGATACAATAAATATTGTGACAGTCAGAAATCGGAAAAGTAAAAGCCGTAAGAAAACCATGGTTTAACGACATGTGTGAAGATGCTCTAAATTGGAGAAAAGAAGCTAGAAACCAGTGGCTTAATGACCAACATAATATAGAAAAAGAAATTGCGTATAAAGTATGTTAGAAGAGCGCAAGTAGTGTATTCAGAAATTAAAAACGAAAATATACTAGGAAATTATTGGAAGAAGCAGAAGTAAATTCTAGAATGAATAGAACGAGACAGTTGTACCAAAAAATAAACAGTATAAGAGGAGGATTCAGAAAACATAACAAGTTCTTGAAAAATGAAGATGGTTCACTGACAACAGGANGAGAAGATATGATTCAGGGAGAAATATTAAAAAATTTAGATGAGACTTAACTTTGCTAAGGCCAATTGTCCTGTACGGAGCAGAAATATGGCCCCTGAGAAAGACTGAAGAACGAAGAATTGCAGTATTTGAGAGAAAAGTATTCAAGAAAATGTATGGGGCATACTTTGATGTTCTCACAAATGAATGGAGGAAATTACACAATGAAGAACTGCAATCCCTTTTTCAACGACCGGATATACTGAAAGAAATAAAATAAAGAAGGCTAGTTTGGGCTGGACATGCCTGGAGGAAACATGACTCATTAATAAGAAGAGTAATAGAGGAAAACCCAGTAGGAAGGAGACCTCTTGGAAGACCGCGTCTAAGATGGGAGGATTGCGTTAGGAGAGACACTGAAACACTGGAGCCGGAGTGTCATTGGCAAGAAGTAGCAGAGGATAGGGATAGGTGGCAGTATGTTTATCTAGAGGTATGGTCTTGAATGGCCGAAACCAAGAAAGAAGAAAAAGAAGAAGAAGAAATCAAAAGTAGGTAAATCAAGTAAAACTATTATTAAGCTATTCAAGTACTAATATTATGGTGAATTTTTGGCCATTTTTATGAGGAATACAATATACCTAATATAAAAGTTGAGATTGTATAAAAAAAAAAATCACATTTGAGCGGTTTTTTAAATCCTGTACGGAGATTCAAAGCTATGGTTATTTATTTATTTACCGTTTTTTATTATTATTATTATTATTGTGCATTTTTTACTATTATGTCGACGTGTTCAGACGAAGGGAGAAAATGAATACAAGAATACATTATTTACGTTTTGGATTTGTAAATATTACCGAAAAAACCCTACAGATTATTTATCAGACAATAACCGCAAAACAGACTAAAATTAATTATTAAAACCCATTATTCACACACTAGTTATATAATAATAATATGTGCCCTCCGCTCGCTATTATAATATGTTCAAAAAGCGAATGATTAATCGTTTTTTTTTTTTTACTTAAAAGGAGAATGAGAGAAAAAGAGAGACTTTCTAATAATATAAGTCTACTCGCGAATTATCCGTCCAAAACACGATTCCCACGAGACTAATCCGAGAGAAGAAACGGGTAGCAAAACAAAACTAGTAACTTCACAACGCCAAATTCACTGTTTTGAACATAGGTATATTCCCGAGCAGGGTTCCGGGGAATTGTTCCTTTGTGAATGCTTTATTTTCGTTTTCATACTTACATAATGTGTGTATTTTCTTTGTGTGAATACTATATTTTCGAAGCACTAAAAAGTATCCGAATGTTTCGTGTAAAATACGTACTTATCGATTGGGAATTGAACATCAAAAGCATGGCCTTTTGAGTTTTGGGTAGGTATATAAGTATATATTTTTATAGACTCTGAGTAAAGTGAGGAATATACAGGGTGTCCCCCGCAGATATATCCATTATTGCAATATCTCTTGAGATAAGTAGGTAATAAAAATAATAACAATATATTTTTTTATATTACTCACAGGGATAAGGACTAAAAATATTCATATTTTAATTAAATTTGTACGTTTTGGTAAAAAACTAAAAAACAACTTTTTATTTTATTATTTTCGAAAAATTTAAAAAGTATCTATATAATTATGCATCAGGCTGTAATCATATTAGCTAATTGACTACGATTATTATGGCTAATTAACTGACTGTTCACTTTTTTCTCTAAACTTTAAATTATTATTAAAAATCACGAATTAAATGAAAATACAACACTGATACTTCACAATTTTCAAAATAATAAACTCTACAACATGACTATTACCTTTTTTTTAAAAAAATATAATTTGATTTTCTTTATTATCTCCGAAGATAATACAACAGGTATATCTTCGTGGGACACCCTGTATTGATTTTACTATGGTGTTTTTTATTTTTTGTCTATGAATAACTTTTACACTAATAATCTTGCTCCAATTAACAACTCTAGCATCTTTTTTTTAAATAAAATGTTATCTAGTCGGTTTAATTAAGAAGACGAGACAATTCCCGTAATAATTGTTTCTGCTATTTTCGAATTCGTTTATTTTCTATAATTTAGATAAAAATTAAAGTGGAGACCTAAAATTTGCATAGAATATACAAATTAGCTTTTTCTGGACGTGGTAATTTTTAAAAAGCATTCCGGCGTATTTTTTCGGTCTTTTATGGATAAAATTGTTTTAACCCAACAAAAATGCTAACAAATGTATTAGAATTTTGTAAGAGATTATTCTGTATAATCATTTCATTGTGTCATTTTTATAAAGAGGTAAAATTGAGCTAATGGTTAGAAATATTGTATGACCTGTCTAGAATACCCGGCTACAGGTTCCGTAAACTCATAAATCCTATTCTGCCTATGTGTTTCTAAAATAATTTTATGAAATATTATAAAAATCTGTGTTTTGGGAGTTTTTTGTCTTTCTTGAAAAATGTTTAAATTTGAACATGTGCCCATCTGTGTTTAACGATTCTTATACTACGAGTGTGATGGGTGCGTTTTGCGATCGTCGTCTATGTTATTTTGACTTTGTGCTTACATGTCAACGTAAAAAATATTATAGCGCAGGGCTTACGGGTTTATTTGTTTCGCCTGCGAATGTCTAGCGTGTAAACAAAAAAAAATGCATAACAATCATCGCGTTTCGCACCGTCACGCGCTATGAAAAATACATCAAATCCCAATTACACACAATGTGGTCTTTCTATCCGCGTGTTGGTTTTTTCTTCGAAAATTCAAACGAACACTGAAAATATATTCCGTATAGTTAAAATAAAATATTCCCGATCCCTCTTATTTAAACTTTGATTGTAAACCACTTTCCAGTAGATATACTCAATGAAAATACGGTGTAACCATGTGCAATCAAATCCCGTATGATTAAAACTCGAACAAATCAAATTATATTTTTGCGTTAGCACACCCGATGATTGCATTAAATTTCAATCTGATTTGAATCATTTTTCAAATTGGTTCAATACCTTAGGTTTATCACTTAATCTCGATAAATGAAAATTTATGACATTTACTTGGTCCCGCTCTCCCTTAATGCGTCCATAATTTCTTAACAGTTCTGCCGGTTCTCGTGTTGTGGACGTTTTCTGGGATCCCCATACTGCCGATAATGCAAGATAAATTGAGCGTGTTAAATGCAGGTTCCTTCGCTATGCTGGCTTTATACTAAAGATATATTGCGTACTTCATAACTATCGGCCAGTTGCTTCTCACCTCGGTTTAGCCTCTTTGGCTGAGCGTTGCCGTATCGTGGGTATTAAGTTCCTCGCGGGTCTATTGAACAATAATATTGATTTGCCTACCCTTCTCTCTCTAACCTGTTTCAGAATTCCTTCTCATTCATCTCGCTCACGTAAGTGATAAAAATGATTGTTTGGAATTTTCCACCCAAGAAATTCATTTTTTTTTTAATATTTAGGTTTTCAAGTTATGTACGAATAATATTGTAGATAATCACAAAAAACTGGAAACATATAAAATTTTATTACAGTTATTCATATTGAAAAAAAAAAAAAAAGGTTAATATTAATTAATCACATAATATTATGTATTATGTAGACAAATCGTTTTGTTTAAAAAAAAAAAATATGAGTATCTTTTTAACGATACGAGTTTTTTGTAGTTTCATCCTACCCCATTAAACCAAATATTTATTATTAATACATAATTTAATCCATAAAATATAATACACATACAAATTAGCATCACGCAAAAATGTACACCGTGTAAAATAATAAAAATGTATGTAAAATAATAAAAAATACATAGATCATAAATTTCAATTAGTCATCCGCTCTTTTTAAACAACCCTGTATTACGATAAGTGTCCCTACATATACCTATTATATTAAATAAAATGTAAAAAAAAAAAATAACCTGCAGACATTTCCCCGGTGCTCGTAAAATAATTAATTTTGTAAAAAAAATTATTTATTATTCAACTAGTATATTATTTTGATGATGGTGATGATGATAAAATTACATTAAACCGTATTACCATAATATAACAATATGCTTTGTAAACTAAAATTGATCGTAACGTCGTGGTTGTTGTTGTTGTTACTGCGATAACAACAAGCTAAAATATTATATTCGCTCGTGTTGAATAAGAAAAAAAAACTCGTAGAACTTTTCATAATATCAAAAAAAAAAAAAAAAAAAAAAAACCAACCCGCTTCTATTCAAACACCATTATTAATCATTTCTTTATTATTACGAAAAAAAATAAATAGAAATAATAATAATAAAACCGAGCCGTGATGTACCATCATTTAATCACCTGCAGTACTTGTGTTACTGCTAAATTTGATAGATAAGCAAATATATCTATTCGACTATATAACACAATATTTTTAATTTCTGTTTAAACGTTCCATTTTTATTACGATCTATTATAATTGAGGTAAACGAATGAATTATATTATATTAAGCCGGTTAAGTTAACAATCAATTTGAAAATTACATTAACTTATTGATTCGGGGTGACTAGATTTCATTTATTTTTTTCTGTAAAATTATTAGTTTTATCATAGTGAACGTGATTAATTCGAGAGATTGCTGTATTTTGAAAACAATAATCATAATGTAAAGGCATTACTGATAAGGTACCTTAAAAAAATAAATAAAAGTAAAAACATCTAAATCGTAGTTTCTTATCAGGTTTTTATTTTTTAGAAAAACTGTAGGGAGTGTAAAACGTATATTCAAAGAATGTGTAGATACTACTAAGCGAAAAATCTAGATCTTTTACGTGACATAATCGAATTATTTTTTCTAACCAAAAATCTTTCTCGAGAAAAAATAACACTCACACGCCTCAAGTAAAAAACCTTATTGTTGTATCTTGGTTATTCGCAGAATCTAAAATAAGGTAAATTCATAAAACACCAAACACGAAAACGAAAAGCCAAGTCAATAGTCAAAATCGACTTGAATGTTACTTTTTTACTATCGATAATGTCCATCACCCTTACCCATACAACACGGTTAAGTTATAGACAAGATTTTCCAAAATGATAATCGATAATGTAAAAATCTACATTGATTTTCAGTATCCAGATAATTAAATTGTATGTATTCAGATACTCGACACATTAAAATTTAAATAACAATTAAATTGCACCGTTATCGGCATCCGGTGTTATCAAACAAATTATTTAGAAAAAACGTAATAGATAAGCCAAGGAACCAAGGGGGTTTTCAAGTACATTTGGTACGAATATTTTATTGCTTATTTATTTATTTTTGTTTGTTCAATGGTTACCTTAGTGTTACGGATGATGGCCACGGAAAAGAAAACTATTACAATTATTATTATTATTACTATTATTTACATTGTTAAAATTTCACAGTAGAACACATTTAGTCCGCCGAAGGTGGGACTACCCACTTTCCACCTATTTGATTTCATTCAATTTTGACACGGCCAAAACCAAAAATTAATATGGCCAAAATAATAACAATAAAAGTTGTCGCGGGCAACGCCGGGCGAGGGACAACTAGTATAATATAAACTAAAACAATGAATATTATTTTAAGTGTTAAAATCACTGTGTCCTAAAAATCAAATCGATATTTAATGAATCTCCCATATTGTATATTACAGTTAAGCTTAGGGCTGTTAGGAGCACAGCCTAAAACAAAAGTCTGGCTCTGCATATGACGGAATCGCTATACAAAATACAATATTTTTGCATTTATTAAAGGTATTCAAGATACTATTATACAGAAAATATTGCCAAACCGTGGTTACTTATTAGGTGCAGGTGCAGGAAAAATATTCCTAACTACGATATTTCAGATTTTCCGGCTTTTTATCATGTTGGTCTTTTCGGGAGATAAAAAAGCAAAAAGAGGAATTATTAATTTTTTTTTTTTTCCTTGTTTCCCTCAGTAATCCGCGCCGCTCTCATTCGTATTATTATTATGCGCACTGTCTCGTTATATAATAATATACGCAACCCGGGACTGCATCAGAGAATCCGTCTCATTGTCAACTATGAAAGTACCTACTCTCGCGCGCACGTTATTGACAAACCGCGTATTCCACGACCCGAACAATGAAATAATCAATCACCCCAGACTCATGGCCGGCCCCCGTACATACTGCATAGGGGGGTGGCAGTGACTTACTACTCTTCACTTCAAACACGAGCTTTTTAAGGTTTTATTATAATATACGATGTGCTTGTATATGCCGTCGCCGCGCGTCGCAGCATCAACTGCATGCGCCGTACGCCAGGTCCCTCCTGTCGTCCGTGTGTATATAGTCCGTCGACTGCGAACGTTTTACTAGTAGAGAAACGGCTTTTAGGTACGTATTTATTGTGCGTGGACAGAAACAGTATGCAATAATACAATCTATAAGAATATTTTCAGACTATCATTCGTTACACATTCGATTTTCAAAAACGTACACATATATTTTAATATGATTATATGTAGCGAATCTCGATGGTTGATAACATCTATTAAGTTGCTGAAGAAATAAGAAGCTCGCGATGTGCATGTGCGTATAAACCTCGATCGGTGGGTTCGGTTTTTTTTTTTTATAATACTCGAAACCCTTGAAAACTTACGTGCTTATAGAGAATTTAAATATAACATCATAATAATTGCATAATGGCTTATTATCGAAGGAACAAAAAGTATTCGGGAACCGTTTTTCAACAATATTATGAAAATGTATTTTTATTAAATATTTGTCTAATAAGTTTTGGCAAGTTTTGGCAAGTTTTTTACATGGACAATAATATAATATTACACAATAACGTTCGTGACATTGGTTATTTTTTCAATGAAACTATAGTATACTCACAGATTTCAGTTTGGTCAAACTATTTTTTCTTCTTAATGCCTATAAAATCAAATTGTTAAAACAAAATGTCATGATTTGCAGTATTTTCATTACAATTACAGAACACTTAACTTTTTTTTTGAACACTAAAAAAATTATAATGTACCCCGTGTTAAACTTTCAAAAATGTATTACTTAAAAATATTAAATGCTTACAAATACAGATTGCTTTGATTAGATTGCTAATTATCTATTACCATGTCTAGAAATGTCTAATTTAAGTGTTCTGTAGAAATTTCAGGTTTCTATGAATATTTTCAACCAAATTACAACAATAACAACAACAAACAATTTTAAATAATAAAATTGTTAATGTCGCGAATTTATTCATTTTTTATGGTTTTCCCCACTTTTAATAACTGCCTAAAAATCAAAAAATGATTTTCTTACTCTCCAACTAGATTCATCATCCAACAAAAAAGATCTTTTCGTATTTTTTGATCGGAACAATTGTTAGTAGACACACACACACACACACACACACACAAAACACATATTATAGTAAAACCAATACATTCCTCACTGCGCTCAGAAGCTAAAAAATTCCTGATGAGGTATGGTGGGCAAGTAGGTAATCTTATAGTTTATAACCATGGTTTATTACAGATTTCCTTTTTTAATCCTCGCAACTTACTTACTTTTAATCCGTTTAACTATTTTTATTCGTATCCATCATAATTTGTTTCACCTACTCGATCCTATGCCTACCTTTTTCAATATTGCCTTCTACGTTCCTTTCTTTATCAAACTATCGTGATGCAGTAAATTCTTTTACATTTTGTCTTTAATACTAAGCCAATGTTATTGTTTTTCATTTATTCTTTTCAGTACCTATCTGTTAGTCTTTCTGGCTATTGAATTTTAAACAGTTTTCGATCGCACCACTTTTCATAAAGCTCTAATTTTGTTTTATTATTTGTACCAATTATCCTTTTTCCAAAACGATATAAAGTTACACTATAAATAAAATAGAATACCTATAATTTATAAACGTGACTATCAGCACGAGTACTTATTGATCACGATGAATTCCGTTTTACGTGTACATATTTGATAACGTAAACGCAAATAAAAAGTGAACAAAAAACGACACAACCTTCACTGTACATACTTCACGATAAAATTTAACTTTCATATCAGATTAATATCAATGAGTATTTTAAATTTAAAACTACATGGCATTTGCATACGAAGTTCCTCGTCACGCGAAAGTTCTATGATAATATAATATTTCCGCTGCAATACGTTCACTAGAAATCACGTTTAATGTGGTGTATCTGATACTCGCATATTTAGTTTAAACTATATCCTGACTGCAATTTAAACGCAAAATACATAACTATCTAAATACTATAACCGCGTGACAAATTATTGTTCTCAGAACTTTTGATTTCAGTGCATCGTAGCAACACGGAGAAGGATACATACGAAAAGTTTAAATGCGTCGAACCCCGGAAATGACACTGTTTTAGGTGAGAAGCAAAGGAAAATAGGATACATAAGGAAATCCATTTTATACTGTACGCAACGACGAAAAATTAACGAAAATAATAAATAAATCTTAGCGAAGTTAGATTAACAATATATTTTGAAAAATTGAAAATTGTGTTGATTTATGTAAAATAAATCAATAATTTTTCATGTTTTGTTGACAATATTTGAGCAAACAAATTTTTATCCTGCTAAACCAAATATAAACTAGAAAATTTCAAACGGTTATAAATAGCTCAAAAATGACCAAAATTATTTTTAAAGTTTGTTATGCCTAAAAAATAGTAATGATTAATATTCGATAAAATTGTTAGGGTTATACGTATATTTTTACTGAAAAAGGGAAGGAAAAATAAATCAAAGATAACATAAACCTTTATTGCGTAAATTCCTTTTTTACCCGATTTTTCGCATTTATTGACAAAACTACAAAGGAAATCAAAAATTTACCTCATCATCGTATAAATTAAACATAATTTTCTATCATAATAACCACCTCTGAAGTTAATGTCGGAGCAGATTTCCACAGTGTTTATTAATTGCGTTGAATTTGAGAGGCTATCTGTATAATTTTTATGTATAGATACATTTAATTCACTAGGGAAGTAATCAAATAATATTATGTTATGAAAATAATAGTTTTCCAAACTTACCTACGAGTACAACGACATAAATGCAATCAATTTTTAACTTTCTTGTAAGATAAATCGTACATAAATCTACTCATATTCTTAAAGATTTTAGATTACTGTACTGTAAATAAAACTAGAAAATCCAAGATGTAAAATATTAAATGTCTATTTAGTCAATTTAAAAACTTGAGTCGTCAAATGGAAAATATATTTGTAAATTTCGAATTTACCAAAATCTATGTAAAATAGCAGACTTAAAAATACCATATTTGCATATATTTAAAAATCAATTGGCTCTATGGAAATCCAATTTATTCCATTTGTACATCGATCGGCGCAGTTGACGTGTTTACCTTTTTTATATTTTATATTTTTTACTAGCAATTTTCGGCGCGATTGACGTTTAAGCGATTGACTGACTTTTGATAGAAAAATAGTTCACATCAGTTTCGTATTTACAAGCTGTGGGAAGCTGATGGAAATGACGTTTCGGTCAACGGTGATGTCAGCGATGTCAACTGACCGATTCGAAGCTGCGATTTGACTTCGTTAGACTTATATTTGTTAGGGTTCCGTTAAAGATCGATGATTCAGACAATACATAAACGATTCAAGCCCTTGAGTCAAATATTGGCCGAGTCATTTTTCGGATAGAGCTCGGAACAACCGAAAAGTGTTGAAAAATTGGGCCGACAGGATACGTTACTAGTCACAAATATTTTACTCCATAAAAAAATCCAAATATTTAATCTTTCCAATAAAACCATAGTGCATATGAAAAAATATATTTGTGCTAATTTGATTAAATTTTTAAAAAGGAACTTCTAAATAGCCTGCTCTTTATATCTTCCCGTTAGAAATCTTTTTAGTATATCTCTTATTTATGTGACCGCGTATTTTAAATACATATTTCTTAATTTTTTAACTTAAAAAATAAACAATTTAACGGTACATATTGTGAAAATATTAAAAAGAAAAAAAACGGAACGTATTAATTTTCTTATTTACTAATAAACCTACTCGAATCATCATATGTAGTAAATGAATTAATAATTACTTATCTATGTTTAGGTACTTAATTATTTCTTTGACCATTGTGTTGAATTAGAAAATTATTAAAATAATACATGTAAATTAAAAATTAAGGCCAATGTAAGTTCCTACCCCATCTCCCTCCTTGACAAAATCGTAAACGCGCGAAAAAAACCCGCATAATACCTATTGTCATATTATAGTAGAGCCAATACGTAACCGTGGTCGCGTTCGGAATTTAAAATCCGTTATTTTCAATTGTCGATTTAAAAAACAAAAACAAACAAACAAACCGACGAAATTCAATACTGTACGCACGCGGGTTATACGATTTTCGTTCGGACCGTTTAACTTCTCGTAGATACGGAAAAACGAGCGACGGAAATTCGTCTTTCTCCTCGCTCGCCGAATATTTGTATTGCCTAAACGCTCGCCGCTGTCGCCGCCACCCGTAGAGCATAATAATGACGATAACAATAATAATAACAATAATAATAATACGGTAACAACAATGCAATAACAGTGATAATATTGTCGCGCGAATTCCGTTTTAGATTTCGCGAAAACCGTAAACGCGTTGTACACGCGGCGGCGCGTGTGCGCGTACGTTCGACGCGTATGCGAATTCCGCGCGCCCACACCGACGACCGCGTTCAAAACGTGCCCGGACCCCCGAAACAACGGTCGTACAAACACGGTGATCTTTTTCCGGTCCGGACACCGGTTTTCGAGCCGTTTTGCGACCCCCCAAACCCCCGCGCCCGCGCGGTTGATAAAAACGTCAAGACAATAATATCACTACGCCGTGTGACCGTGTGACCGGAGCGCCGCCAGTACACCGGCACGGCCCCACGTTGTACCGACACAAGAGGACGGCCCGCCCGTAACTCGGAACGCGCAACGAAGTCATTCGTACCGTCGCGCAAACGCGTGCACGCGCGGGTCTTCGGATTTTCCAGGGTCTATTGTGGTTTTTCTGCGGTTATTATCGCCCTCCTCCCCCTCCACACGCGACAATTCTCCCGGCGAAATTTTCCGCGCCGTTGTTTTCCAGGACCGAGTCGGTTCACCCCCGCGGAGCGACTACCGTGTTGGTAACACTATAATACGCGGATTTCCCACCCCTGTCTGTGTATACGAATTTTCAGAGAATACGGGGAAAACATTCATCGATTGCCACAGTTTTTTTTTTCAACTATTGGCAACAGCCTGGATAAACCGCAGTCGAAATCTGAAAAATGTCAGCGCGTTATATTATACGGTTTCGCGATTTTCAATTTTGTTTTTAAATTCTGAACGAAATGAGGAATGCATTGGTTCTACAATAACGTTTATTTTTATCGTGTATTTTTTTTTTTTCCGTGAACAAATTTTCCACCTGGATTTCGCTTTGGTTTTCAAGTGTAGCAACTTTTCTGAAAAAAAAATTATATTTTTTTATTTGGGTGATATTTTAAGGAGGTCATTTTTTAAAGTTTTCTAGCGGCTTTCGTGGTAATTGGGAAAAACCGACGAATTTACGAAATTTACTTTCAATTTGGTTTTTTTTTTTTTTGTAATTCAGTCAAACATATCCGTAGAGAATTTAAATTTGGACAGTAAATTTATATTTGCCTTTTCTAGATGTGGTAAAACGTTTAAAATATTTTAGCCATTTTTGAGCATTTTATAAGTATTTTAATTTAGCGAGTTTTGTGCGTAATTTTTATTTGGTAGATATTCTGTGGATAAAACTTTTATACTGAACAGAAATGCTTGAAAATTTTTCCAGAGGTTCATTATAAATCGTAATTTATGTAAAATAAAAAATTAAGTACCATCTTTATCCTTCTCATCTACAACAATGGCCCACCCATCGTGCAAAGTATGTCCGTATTTTTTTACTGTGATACGGTTGAAATTAATTTTAAAGACCATAAAATACTTATATTAGCCTCAGTGGTGTCATTTTCAAGGTACAAGGGTATACAAATATATTCCGTAAATTTCTTTCAACACATTTAATATATAAATATTAACACATGATTATATAAATAGATATAAAACTGAAATGTATTATCTTTACAGATTTAGACCGATTTCGTTATTACCCAGTTTTTTTTTTTAATCGAATTTAATTTGATCATTACCATAAACACAGCATAAATAATATAATAGAATATGTATTGGTAATATTATATTATGGAATATTGAACTTTTATTTTATTGTTATTAAAAAAGTATAATATTCTATACCTATACACTGTTGAGTATAATTAATATTCGTCATATTAATGAGTAACCTTTCTTCAAACACAATTCATTTAGGTTTGTTTAAAATACCTTTACTAATAATTCTGATATACTGAAATAGATTTTTAAACATTATATACACTCGTATTATCAACTATCAATACTACAATGTTTTAGTTGAAAAATATAATTTTATATGAAAATGCTATAATTTTGTTCTTTATGCGGAACGCGGTCAAAGCGAGGGGCTTCAATTTTGAATTTTCAATATTCGTTTTGCATCCCGTGAAAAAATATGAAATGACGCCTTTAAATTTCGCCTTTTTTAGATGTGATACAATTTGAAACATCCTAACGATTTTTAGTTGTTATATTAAAGTTCTGATTTTATGTGGATACAACAAAAATGCTTAAAATTCGCTGACAATCGTATATCAACAACAATGATTTATCATAGAATAAAAATATAAATTAAATTATCCTTATTATTATTATGTATCCTAACTTCCTAACTTATATCCTACAACAGTGGTACACACATAAGAAGTACCAGCTTTTCTTTATGTTGTGTGTAATTCAATAGAATTAATCACAGATACATTTTATTTTCACCAAATACCCATTATTAGATTATTCTAGAAACTCTAAAATGTTGGACACTTTGATACAAAAATTCATAAATTATAATTTTTATAGCAGTAACAAAAAAATAAAAAGAGCTGATACCGGGGTGGGAGCGGCTATTGCCATAGGTGAGAAGTTGGGAAGGTAAGATACATAAAGTTATTTCATTTATATCTGTAAGCAACGATAAACCATTGCTTGACGAAAGACAACTCCTAGCGTAGTTCGCTAATACATAATTTGAAGTGCCATAATTTATTTTTGCAATTTTAAATTTGATTTCAAAACGCTCTTTAAAAAAAAAAAGTCGTCCGATGATTTTGGAAATTTTACCATCTACACAACTTGAGCTTTCAGAAAAAATATTACACGTAACGGAGCAAGTTCAATAGAAAAAAAAACGTGTCCACAGACTAGAAATGAAAAAGAAAGAAAAAATAAACATCCTAGTAAAACCAATAACTCCAATTGTCGTTTTTTTTTCATTACAAAAATTTCTTATGTTTAGTAATAAGTAATTAGTATGTCTTTAAATGACAAAATCCGGAATTCGTATTTCATTTTTTATTGCAGTAAATCAACTTTTAAATTGGGAAGGGCTGGGGAGACGTCCCTCCAACGCCCCTCCCCGATATGTAAGTATACGTAAAATTGAAAATTAAAAGACGCAAATATTTAGTGTGTCATTAATATGTATTTGTATGCCAATCCCAATGAATGCGAGTTCCACTCGTGGTTTATGAGCATTGGTTTATCTCACCCGAATTCGAATATAGTATAAAAATACAATTATTTTCTACAGTTTTTGTAATATTTCGATCGTTTATGAAATGCGCACATTATGCAGTGGCGTCTGCATTGTGTGAAAACCCCGACGATAACCGCAATTGTATTATATTAAATGCATTTTTCAAAAGAAAAAAAAAACATTAGCTTTTCTACGTACGTAGTACGTCTGTAATCATTTTTCTTAGAATAAAGGTTTATTTGTTTTTTTGCATTTGATTCTTTGTTAAAAAGGCGATCAAAACTGACAGAAAATGATTTTTACATTTCTATAATTCGTGTGCAGTTGTTCACATATTAATTTTTATTTTTTATGTGTTTTCATTGATTTCCGGTCTAACTGTGTGACGAAATTCTCTTGCGATATTTGTCACAAGTGGCAGTGCTTTTTTGTTTTATTTTTTCGTATTTGGACACGCTATATTAAATTTTTGGTGTATTGAAATTGCGTATAATATATTCGACAAAAAATAGACGGACACAAAATAATATGTCGTAAAATATTGTAAAATAATGCCGTGAATCGTGCGATTTCGACAATCTCAATGTACCTACTTAACAATTCACGAGCAATTTCTGATCGATTAACACGCAGAATGCGTGCAATGTTAGCAATTACGTATATTATCGGTGAATCTGTTTCTCCTTAAACGTTTTTAGATAAAAAAAAATATACGTCAACTTCACCACGTTTTTAAGTAACAAGTACCCAGCCAGTACTTCCGTAAGGAAAACAATAAACTGCGATATCACAGTATTATTATTCTGTAAATAGATTTATTGGAAACAGTTATTATTGTACTAGCTGTCACGCCCCCGACGTTGTCCGTACCAATCCGTTATTCTTTTCACCTTTATTCCCGTTTTGCTTTACCCGTATCAGTATATTGAACAAACAAAATATGGTGGAAGTGGGTAGAACTATGCAGTGTGATTCCTTAAATGGCAGACTAAAAGTTTTCTAGTGTGACAGAAATTTGTTCATACCATAGATTACCACATAGCCCAGGAATTCAACTATGTACCTAATATTACAGTCTTAGGAAAGTTCCTTTTAAAAAGGAATTCGTTGCCGTTCTCCGTTCTTACTGCAAAAAGGGAACTCGTTCCCGTTTATTGTTCTTAAAAAAAAGAACTCGTTACTATTTGTTGTTTTTTTTTTTTTTTTATAGACACGCATATTACATATTCATAAAAAAAAAGATACTGGGGACGGGTGCAACTACTGTTGTTGGTGGAAAGTTAGGAAGGTAGGTTAGCTAAAATTAGAAACTATCCTTATTTCTAAGAATCTATGTGTTTAAAATCCTAATAAATTAAATACAATTAATTTCCTAGTTTCTACCCTGAAAAATGAAAAATGAATAAAACATATTACTTGAAAGGTTAATGAAAATTACTTGTAAATTTGACGTTTGCCAATATTAAATAAGTTATATTTTTTATTACTATTTTAAATCATTATTCACCGATTTAGGCGTGAAAACCAAACAGACAGACTTACTTTCACATTTATAATATTAGTTAGGATTGTGACCATAGTGTAAGCAAAAAAAAAAGTATTTTAAGATTACCGACAAGACTTAATTCCGATCGTAATCTAATGTCTTTAAATAAGGTTTAAAACTTCATTATTATCAGTGTTTGAATTTCGGGAGGGGGGTGTTGCGGAGGGGTATCTCTCATTTTCTAAAATTCAAATTATGTATGAATTTACAATTTGATATACCTAATCCATTTATTTATGGTTTAGTTTTGAATTTTGTCCAATACCTTACCGTAGAAAGTTTAAATGAATTCTTAATAGAAAAAATTTCTTGAAATGGTCATAGGTTTAGTAATAACTAAACCCTTGGCATAGAGTTTGTAGACTAAACCCTACGCCCTTCTATTTTTTTTCCTTAATGGACACAGTCACACACAGACTCGGTGTTACAGATGATTCTTACTGCACATGTATTATTACCTCGGTGAGTAAAAATCGCCTGGAGATTAACTATTTTAAAATAAACTATGATCTTTGCGCCTCAATGATAGTTCTTGTATTTTTCTGTAGTATTATGTTACACATGAATATAATATGATGGCCATTGGTCAGCGCACATAACAAAATAGTAAGTGCCCACAGAAATCAATTACATATTGTTTAAATTTATATTCATATTCGTTTATACATTATATTACGTCCACATATTTCATAAAAATAATAAACACAAATAATAAAAATCGACTTTAAAAAACACATACAATTCATTTGTATACGCTGAGAAAATAATATAATACAGATCAATACCAACTGTTTGCGATTATTAGATGTAATACATTCGGTTATTATATCTTAAGGCAATTATACCTACAGACAATGCTTACCCGCCGAGTAATAACATTGTTAGCAAAAATTGAAGGAACAGTCTGATTTCGAAAATATTATTGATTGAAATCTTAAATTATTAGAGGTCTATATAATATGAACATTGCGAATATACCTATTATTTTCTTTTTCGTGTGGGTTTTAGTATAATTATTGTACGAAAATGATCGATTCGGCCTATATTCCGGAACGAATACTGTGTATAGTTCCTAAGCAATTTTACGAAAAAAAAAAAAAAGAAAAAAAAACACACGTCTTGAAATGCGTCGTTATATTTAACGCTGAATTTGTTTCGAATATTTGCCGTATGATAATGCGTAAATAATCTTTTTTTAAATTCTTATTGTGAAGTGTATGATATTGGAAATCGATACTAAATATTTTTTTGTCGCTTTTGTTCATTTTTTTCTTAAAGGCTATTTTCACGTAATATTTTACCAGTGAGTACCGCATAAAATATTTACAATTTTAAAACCCTTTTTTAGACATCGTAAAAACATTTTTATTCGGGTTTACACAGTATTAGGTACCAGACTTTATTACGTTTATGTTAAATTCACGTTATGTATACTCTGTTATAAATACAACAATATATTTACGGGACCGTTTTGTTTATTTAAGAAATTATATCGTTATACGCATAAAAAAAAAACCCTAATGGAACCGATAAATTAAGAATACTGCCAAATTATGTCCATTAAACGATATTAAATTATGCACTGCGTGCACTGCAGATAAAACTCGTTTGGTATATTATTATTATTATATTATCTTGTAAACAAACAAAACTATAAAAAAAAAAAAAAAATTGTAAGGGATTTCAAAATTAAATGATAAATTTCGATTATTTACTACCGACTACAACAAAATATTTGTGACAAAGATTACAGTTTTCGAATTGCATCGATATGTTAATAAGAAAGAAAATAAAATTCTCGTTTTAGTACTTTGGAATAGTAGTTTTAAATATATCGAGTCAATGACGACATCATTTCAGTTTCTTTTAAGGAGAACCAAACATTTTACAAGGCTGATTTTTCCCCTCGATGTCGGGTTCCATGTTAATTGTTGATTAAAAAAGAAAAAATTGATCGAAAACTACTATGGTTGCGGAAAATGGCTGTGTATATAAAGTATATAATTTTTTTTTTTTTTTTTTTTGTTTATTTTTTTTTTGGCTCGTGTTACCTGTTTTTTCCGTGTCATAATCTGATACGTTTTTTTTTTTTAGGCGTATTCACGACAATTTCTGTCGGAACGGTTTAAAAAAACCTAAAAAAAAAAAACCAAGCGTGATACCGTTATAAATATTTCGCGCCACAACATTCACAGAGCTTATGAAATTAATTTATTCATTTTATTAGTAGGTGTTTAATGTCGAGAGAGATTCGCGTAGATTTCGAGTTTTAAAACCTTAATTTTGGTTTCGTTTTCACGATTTTTTTGTACAGAATTCGGCATGTAACTAAAACTTTTTTTTTTTAAAAAAATCAGAATTATAACCTAATATTCGAACACCAAATATAATGATGTTAGTTTTCCGAATTTAGTTCTCAGTTTCGAAAAAATACATAAAAACAAATAACGCTCTGTCTTCAGAATTATTATCGCTTTGAATAATCGCAGTGATTGTGAGAAAATAAGTCTATGTTGCCATTATTCTGATTTAGACTTAGAAAGGAACTATCGATATCCAATCCTATTTAAATTTTAATTAAATTTTTTTGGGTTTAATAAAAAAAAAAATCGTGTGACTGAAAAGTCTTGCATTTCGAAATTCCCTATTCTTCCGATTGTCATAGAATTCACTACAATAGTACGTCGTGATATCGAAAATATCTTTACGAAATGTTTTTTTTTTTTTCATTCCACAATATTAATTGAATTTGAAAAACTCACCGTAACAGTTAGGTATATTATAAAATAAATACGCGTATGTACGTGTATATATTATGTGTTTCGGAACGTAATGTAGTAAAAGTGGTTTTTATTTTTTTTTTTTCAAAAAAAAAAAAAACCCCGATAACGGTTTAATTAACGATATTTTTTCGATGTACGATTTTCCGCGCAATTTTCGGACGGGCGGCTGTGAGTTTCGTCTTCAATAAGGCACGCGCGGAAAACTGTGTGCCCGAGAACCCGGGAAAACTCGGAAAAACGCGATCGAGGCAAACCGTCGCGGCGCGTACACTGAGCGCGTTCCCGTGACGGCGTGCGTTATTATTGCAGGAGATGCTCGCACAAACACGACCGCGCTCCCTGGCGCCAGTGTTGGGCAAAAAAAAAAAACAAAAAAAATTTAGGTTTGTACACTGATGGTTGTGCCACTGTTTTTAGGAGCGAAGTTGAATGGAAGGGTATACAGAGTAATTTAATGTACGCAACGACAAAACCGTTGCTAAATGGAATACGAAAACAAAAAACGATTCTGAACGTTAGTCGTATGTATTCCTTTGTTGCCCTGATGATCCGGAAACGGACAAAAAAAAATTGCTAGTTATTCCCGTTTGTTAACAAAACTATCACAATGTGACCGCCTCAATGCACCGACTATAGTGTACTGTAGCATTACTGTAGTACGATGGACCGTAAATGCTACAAGAAAGTTCCTATAACGTTTTTGATGGAAAAGTTTTATTAAAAAAAATTGAAACCAATGCTTTTGAAAGCAAAACACAATACGTACGAATAATGTTTTCGTTAAGTACAGGTAACAATAAATACGTTAACAGTTATGAAAAATACAACTCACTATAAAAAAATTGCGTGTACTCCTCGAGTTTGTAAAAGTTAAAAATTAAAAATAGACTATAGGTACGTGCTGAAAAAAAAAATAAAAATATTACAATAAAAAATATCTTGTAAACGTAAAACATTTTACGATCATAACACAATAAATTAATAAAATTACTATTTTGCGATTTCCGTACAAAAAACCAAAACGTCTACTATGGATCGATCATCAGCATATTTATTTTGGCCGACACTATCTGGCACGCAACACTACGTACGAACTTAAGGGGGATTCACGTGAAACATTTTACAGTGTCAATACTTTTACTGGTTATCTGCACTTATTGGACGATAATTTGTATTGTTCTGGACATACTATTCCGCTTTTTTGACGTTTATATCGACTATTATTAGGATATTAGGATGTTGTTAGATTTTTAAATTCAATAAAATACATTGAAAAATAATCTAAAAAATGTCTTTTATCGGAACAATACTCTTAAAATATGACCCTAAAAATGTGAAACAAAAATGGAAAAAAAAGTTTCGCTCTTGGTGTTATTTCAGTCGCATCATAGCATTTAATAAAGATAATATAAAGTCGTTACGAAATCACAAACATAATAGAAAGGTTGACAGTCTGTATTTATGACGTACACCCAAAATCTGTTAAAACAAATTAGAGAAAAACGAAATTTCTCGAGATAATATTTTTAATCATCTCAATTCGTATAACATTAACGTAAATACGTCGAATAATTTCATCGATATTTATATTATATTTTACATGATCCGAAACGAAACGATCTGTACGGAAAATGTTAAAAAAAAAAAAAAAAATGGTAGTGTGTGAGTTCCCCTTTATCACTCGCATTCGTTCATTCGCGTACGCTCTGCTGTCGAGCGAAATCATTTTTTTTTTTATTTCTCCGGACCCCCTTTTTCGTCCGTGTATATTATTTTCGTAGTCTCCACTTGGACTCGACGCGGCTATTTAAATCGGACAATGCACCGCGCCGGATGTTCCTGCGCATTGTGTTCCGCCGCCGCCGTGTCGCGTCGTGTCCGCTGTCGTCTAAAACCGGTAGCGCGACAAACAAACACGCGAGCGCGTGACCGTCGTCGTTGTCATCGGAACCTACTCGACGGCGCTCATTTCCCCGCGACGTCGGAAACTAAAAACGAAAAACTCCACGGACAAAATTTATTTGTTAAAATAAATAAACTTTTGCTAGAAAAAAAAAAATACACGAACGTATGGCGGGATTTTTCACGAAATCAGCGAGTCACTTGAATCGTTCAATTAAACTCTGTTATTTATTTATCTATATTTGAACGGGCTAAGTTCAATAATATTTTTGTAAATTTTTATTTATGTAATAATATTATTTAATTGTGACGCGTAGACAGGGGAAACAAAAAACAGAAACAAAATACTGATTTATTAAACAATTGTTATAATGTAATTATAAAAAGACTCGATACAATGAAAACTAAACAAATCAATTTGAAAATCATTAGCTAATTTCTACAAGCGATTATAGTGTACATAAATCTCGATTTTTTTTTGATTGAAACGAATAAATCAAAAGTTTTTGTAGAAATATTTCGAAAATGGTGGGCGTGTAAATTAAAATAACTTCTGAACAGTTTCAAATTATAAATATTCCGACTACGGTGGCAAAAGAAAACAAACAAACAATAATATGTTTTAATTGTAAACAAATGTGTAAATTTTAAACGTGTCTAAAAAATCGTTTGTTCGTTTTTTTTATAAATACCATACAGTCATGACCAATTTTAAATAGTATTTTATCATAATTATCTAAAAACAAAATAATAATTTTAAAAAAATGTTACTTTTTTATCCAAAAGTATGAGAAACTTTTTATTTTCATTTATATTCTCAAAATAAATAATAACTCCATAAACATTTTCACTTTTCAAAACACTTTAGTTATTTTAGTGCAATTTTTTTTTTAAAGTTTCAAACACTTATGTACAAAACGTTTCAAACGTAGGGACTTAACTTAAAATATTATGCAACTCCGAGTTCGACACACGCGTCTAAAACAAAATTTCGAATCGCAAACGTTATTCCAAACTGTTTGCTGCAATTCTCGTTATCATTTGCAGAAAAACAGTCGATCTGGAATGTTTAATTAAATATGCAATATGATTTAATATGGATAATTTTCGGAACGTTTACGACCAGCTTATTTTCATTTTATTCACGTGTCAAAATATAATTTAATGAGTCCCGTTGGCCCCCGGGGAGTGACTCGCTGATTATATATGAAGTTTGACCATAGTGTGGCCATTATTTTTGTAATTTTTTTTTTTTGTAGATATTTTGATAATATTCTTGTCATAAAAGCTGATTTTTTAAATTTTGTATTTATTCATTTTTATTCAACTAAAAATTAGAATATCCCACGGGCGGATTGACTTTTAAAGGGGAATTCCACCTAAAGCAGAGGCCGACCCGTTTTACAAAGTATGTTAACCCTTTCCACTAATACCTAAATCACAACACCACCACTATCACCAAATATATATTAATCAAATATAATATTTAACCATCTTTGACCACCCTAACATACGTCAAGACAGACAAACATCTAAAAAGTATTCACCGAGTTAAGTTCGTAAATACTTATAGACAAATTATAATAAATAGCGATCATGTTACAATATATTTTGTCCGTACACTGTTGTCTGCTTCTCTGCTCTCATACGATTGATACCAGACCACCTACATGAAATCCCAATCAATTGAACTCATATAAAAGCGTCATTATTTAAAACTTCAAAATATGCTCCCCACTCCCTTTGTCTAATAGTAATACTAATATTAATTTACCGTACGATCTTGACAGATGGAAATAAGAATTCACTTCAGCTGAACAAACTTTTTTAATACCAAGTTACAAAATAATTGAGTATATCAATTATTTCTGTATACGTTCTGAATGGAAAGACAGAGCTATTATAGTTTTAAAAAGACGTGCTCTATTTTTACGGTAAACACTTTTACAGTTAATAAAAATTTAAAAAGTTCCAGAACTTTTAGCTAAATCACTGGTTAACCGAGCACCGGAGTTTTTCTTGTGAATTTTACTTTTGATATTTATTTGTCATTGCTTTCAATACCTATTAACCTTAATAACCTGATAAACTTCTCATCAATAACAATAACCGACTTATAAAGAGTAGTCCGAAATTTTTTTTTATTATTATTATACAAAGTGTCCCACAAAGATGCAATAATTTTTGTTCTTTTCAATATTTTTAATATTTGTTATCATTGCATTTGTCAAGCATTGCACTAAATTACTCTATTTTATACTTCACAAAATTCGAGGTAGCCATTTGATAGTTATAGATTTCGAAACCAAGGATTGGTTTAAAAAATGTTTGCTTATAAAAAACTATTAAGTTTCTATAATTTTCTAAGTTTAAATTAATTTAAATGGTTCTCATTTCTACTACTAAATAGTATCGATTAACATATTTGTCTGTAAAAAATAATTTCGTTAACTATATATTTACCTAATTTAATAATATTAATGGTATTTTATATCATTTCAAAAGGTTATATTTTGAAATTCAACTCAAAATATTTGTGTTATTTCTAACGATAAAAATTATAATATTTAATTAAAGTGGTTGTAAAAAATTTATTTTTTCATAAATTTAGACCAATAAACTGGAAAAAATACATTTTTCTTAGTTTTAAGTGAAACGTGGAATGTATTGGTTTTACTATGGTGCGTTTTTTTAAGTTTGTTGACGACTTTTCTACCAAAAATCTTGCGCTTATCAACAAATAACAAGAGATTATATATTTGCTGCATAAAATATTTGCAGCACACATTAATATTATTTGTTGGAGAATTAGTAAATGCATTTTTAAAGCATGTTCCCATTTCATTTTTAGGATAACATTTTTAGAGAAACTTTGAAAAGTCACATCCTCTTGGTATTGACTGTTGAATGAAAATCAAATAATTATTTTGAATATGTTTACACAAAGAGTATTGTTTTACATTATGAAACATGATAATATTTATGTTTTTTGCGAGTTTTCGGTGTTGTGGTACAATAAGCATGACCCATAATTATTATGGGTTGGCAGCTACCAAATGCGAAAGTGTAAAATCAAAATTAAAACACGACATGTGGTAAACAAATTATAACAAATCGGGTAAACCAATTCTCAATATTTTTTATTTCATATTTTCATCAATAGTTCAGTTTTCATATCAGCCCCGTTACAACGTTTCATGTCACCACAACCGGATGTCAGCCACTCCGGTTTCTATCACGAATAGAACTATGGATCAGAATGGTGCACTGGATCATTCTTTTATTTTATTTTTTTAGTAATTTTCATCATAATTGGGGGAAGAACCGCAAACCATTACCGATATAAAAGTCTCATTGTTTTAAATTTTTACTGAGAAAATCTATTTCGAAAACCTTTTGTTTCTAAAAGAAAAATGTGCCGTTTTTTTTTTTTTTATAATTGGGAAAAAACGTTGAAAAACGAGAAAATTTACGGCATTGACTAGATATTTAACGAAATAATAAACCGATTATCGCGTTAACCAACCGTTATATGTTTAGAGGAAAATTCTTACCTTTCAAATTGAAAATTTAAAAAATTACTTTCGTTTTGTTTTAAAATCAAAAGTTGGCAGGTATATAATTATTTTCGCGTACAATGAAATTCGTGTGAATAATATCGTCGATTTAAGAATCATTTTGTATATTTAAAAACCACTGAACCAGTAATCGAACGATTGAAAATAAAATCTAATCATTTATCAATTACATAAAACGGAATCGCGGTCGACCAACGCACTACCATTGCCGATGAGCAAGTGAAACTTTCCGTTTAGCCCGTTTCGATATTTTAACGAATTTTTCAACCCGGACGAACTTTTAAAACATTTTCCTACATAGGTACCTACCTAAAATATGGTACGACTCTGCTATAAATGGAGAACATAATATTAATAACGTGTATCGATCGGTTTTTTTTTTTTTTTTTTTTTTTTTCGGAACTTTTTCGGGGTTCATATAAGCTAATAGTGATTATAAATTAATTTTGTTAGTTTTTAAATATTCAGACTGTGGATCTCTAACACAATTAATCATTTCTGTCTGTCTAGTCACTGTGTTTTTTTTTCTGATTTCTTCTTTTTACATCAAATTAGAAATATTCAAAATAGCCTATCTACAGCTTAACCTATAGGCTTATTTTTACAGTCGTTTATTCACATTTTCAGCATTGCTCTAAATTAGTGGTTTCCAACTTGTGATCCGCGGATGATCGATGATCTGTGGCATATCTTTGATGGTCTGTGGTGCTAAAAATGAATTTAATTTTTTTTTTAACAAAAAAAAAAAAAATCATGTACTACAATGAATTGTGTTTGTATATGATCAATATCACATATTCAACTCCGGGAAATTGTCTTACGTTATCTTTTTGTAATTTCTACAACATATTCGTATGAATAAGGCTTTTTGAGTCTTAACTTGAGAAATCAAATGGAAATCAAATAAAAATTATTATTATTATAAATGTAATTTAGTTATCAATATTCGTAGAGACTTGAAATTTTTACAGAAAACTTATATCAGGTTTTTCTAGGACGTAATAAAATATTTGAGCTATTTTTAAGTTATTTATAGAATGATAAAAAAATAAATAAAATTAAGTGTAATATAGTATTTTTTTTTAATAAGAATTTTAATCTCAAATTTTGATGATTTTAATCGAAATTCGCTTCGAATCGTTTTTCGTTAGCAAGGCTGAAACTCGTTTGCGCATATTTACCTTTTTTACGACTTGTTTACGCAAAAAAACACTACTAAATTACGCACATAAATTTTATCTACCTGTGACAAAAATTTCTAAAAATATAACTCGATTGCGTACACTGATGTTAAGTGATGTTAGTTATGATGATTTTCCTTTTCACTTTAACAAGCTTAGGACTATCTACTTCAAGCAGGCGTGATCAAAAATGTGTGTGTGTGTGTGTTTTTAATTTAAGTTTATAAAACTTTTCGTCGTAATTATTATTTTATTTGATTGTCTATTCAGATTTATTATCTATCCCTTCTATTAAATTAAATTTGTATGATGAAATTTATTTCTAATTTTTTTTTGATATAAGTTAAACGATCGATATTTTTGTTCTTATATTCATTCCATTAATTTTATTTTTTTTATTGAAATTATTTTTAAACCCATTTCACTTTAGTTTGCATGAGTGTATCAATTACATGATATATGTGTGGATGCAGCGTATACAATTGGCTGTTATAATGTTTATAGAAAATGTCTGTGCTATTTATCGTCTTAGGATTATCATTTGGTTCACAACCCTATAAAATCGGATGAACATTGCTGTTGGAGTCAATTTTACAAGTATTTGTATGTTTGTTTCGTTAAAAGCAATATGCTGTCGGCACGTAAAACTTATTTTGAAAAACGCGGATTGTATCAAGTTAAACAAAATGAGTAGGTGCTAATGTAAAAGTTTCATTACCGAAAATATGTTCAGCAAATTTATATAATTCTAAGTTATTCTAACACGTAAATATAAATTTGTATTCATCAACACACCGACATTCAATCACAAACTTTGGTTTGTTTTGAGTTCTTTTTTACGAATGTTACTTTTTTTCTTATTATTTTGTATAGTTTTATAGTTTAGTTTGTAAAAAGTGTTCCCCACACCATTTTTTAAGTTTTAAAGTTAAAATAATTTTAAAAATATCCGGAAATTCTGTTGCACTAAGTATTTCATTATTTTAGGTAGGAAAATTAGAAAGTATTTAAGATACAAGGCCACATTAAGTTTTGTATACTGAACGTTGTCACGATACATCATTGCAGTCAAAAAACGATTCAAAGTGGAGCTTGCAAGTAAGTTTATAATTACATATTATTCTTGTTTTCCATATGATTTAAATAAAAAACTACGAGGTTTCCGGAAGTTAACATCCGTAATATACTACATGAAAAATGGGATCAATTAATTAAAATAGAAACATAAAAAATGATTTTTTGAAGAAACTAGTACATACATACAACATTTTACAAAAATGAAATAAAATAGGCGTCCTTTCTGCTTTCTGCCTTCCCAACTTCCCACTTACGGCAGAGGCTGCACCCGTCCCCATTATCCTAGGACAGCTTTTGGTATTCGTGAAAAGGCACCGTAGCTGAATTTAGTTCAAAAATGGGCATCACCAGAAAAAAAAGTTTAGGAACCGCTGATCTAGAAAATCGATGATAAATTAATCTAGATTCAGTTGAATATCATACATCGTCTCTAAATCTAGATAATCGAATATCATTAAGTGTGTTATATTCTATTGATAGTTATTAGGGCAGAGGACTTGCAGCGTTTGTGTATTTGTTTTACACTATTAAAAAAATAAATAGCAGATTAAGAAACCAATGCTAAGATAAAACAAGATTTGTAATTTTAATTTGAATATAAATACGTGTTTTGAGATTTGTATGTTTTTAAGACAAACTTCTTCTATTTTATAATTGTTTAGACATATTTTATTTGACTATAAATTTTATCAATATTTTTCCAAATGACAATTTTATTTCATTCAATTATACAACCAAAATTACTAAATGTAAATTTATTATTGATATTGATCATAATATAATATTATTGTTGACTGTTTGTGGATGTAGATTATTTTCTTTGCCCTGCGACCCGTGATGGATACACCGATATATTCACATTCCGGTATTCTTTGTTTCATTAATAGTATACCTAAAGATACATTTTCCGTTTTCCGAATTTGTACGTCTATGATATGTTTTGAAACTTTGAAATTTTAATTTATTAATTATAAAAAAAAAAACAATTTGAATAAACATTGTTTTATTTAAAAACATTTACACGGTCCACACACAATTTTCGATAGCGTGAAATTGTTATAAATATTAACAAATGTTTAAATGGGAAGCAGGAATACGGAGGACAAAATGACATCGCGATCATTCATACATTCATACATAAATTGTTAGATGGTGGATGGCGATTAGAATTACTACGATTATTGACCATATCAAAACTGATTCGGCACCACCGTTAATACGAGTATAATGTGTACGCGTCTCTGTATCTCGATTGTTTTTATTAACTACAGGTACGTTGTAATCTTATGATCGATACGCTCTAGGTGAAAATCTAACTCCAGTTTCAATAAAACGTCTGTACAATTTTATACACTCATTATTACGTCGTCGTTTCTGTATTTTCATGTCGTGAACTTTTTGTGTACAAATAATTGCACTTTTTCTAAATTAATAGCGTTTTTCGCTACACGGTAAATCTAAAAAAGCGAAACTTTAAAATCGCTATTATCGACTCAAACAAAAAAAAAAAAAAAAAAAAAAAAAAAAAACGCCCGATGATGTTGGAAATTCGAACGCGTCTAACGAGTCCTGTGAGCGAATTTCCATTACGCGTTCGGGGTTCAGTCCGAGTGGTGAATAATAAATACGGTGTAGAATTAGTATTATCAATCGAGCGGTTCGAGCGGAGCTGTTATGATTATTATAATATTGATATGACACTATCACCGGGCGAACTGAATGGACCAAAACGGTAACCGTCTCGTGGACGTGGCTGCGCTTTATCAACTACTGTCGGGGATACTGTCGGCGTACGTCCATAACAATATTGTACCGCAGGTTCGTGAGTGTTTCAGATTTAATTAACTGTCGCACATCGATAATATTGTAACCGGAGTATGGTGCACGGTCCCGGGTCGCGTTTGACCGACTCCGTTTCAGTACGTCCGATACCGAAACCGCCCGCGCAACCGGGCGAATAAATGCCTAATAAATATCGTAAGTGAAACTCGGTCATTAATTACCGACACGAATTATCGAGTTTGACCCCGTGGGCGCCGCAATCATAATATTTATTGCGCATCCGATTCCGCCCGGAACGAACAAATTAATAACAAAATCGATAGTTTATCGGAAAAATTAATAATCCAACGGAGCCGGCAATTTTCGAACAAACCGCAGTAACATAATAACATAATAATACAATAACACCGCCGCCGTCGATTAATTTTCTGATCGCCACGCGTATGCGTGCGGTACAGTATAAGACAAACCGTATACACAGGTGCTCACTCCCCTCCCCACCCCCTCCCGCGTATTTTTCGAAACGTCAGCACCGCAATAACAATAATACTGTTAATAGCATCGTAACTGTAATGCATATGTACTGTGGCAAACGGAAATTAATAAATTATTATTTATCGGGATAGTATAATTGGACGTTTCATTCTAATACGACGAGTCGTATTATGTTGCACTCGTTAAATCATTCGTCTCGAGTATTCCCAGTACGTCACGGTGTATAATCAAGCGGGTGTAATCGATGATGGCACAAACAGGCGCGTTTACAAAAAAAAAAAAAAAAAATATATTTTTTTTTAAGTGGAGTGTGGAGTCGTTTAGGTCGTACACTTTCACACCCGTGAAACAAAAAAGTCCGCGTACTTTCAAACGTAGGATTATTTATTTTTCATTGAAAACGTTAATGTCTTACAATGTTCGTTTTTAGCCTTTTATAGGTACCTACCTACCTGCTATTACCGAATTAAACATTTAATATTATTTTAATGGATTTAGAATATTGAACGATAACGTTATTCGTGTCGTTGTGATGATGATGATGCGGGCTGCGTGCAATAACGCTGTATCACTAATAATTTCCTAAAAGCAGGAAAACCACGAAAAATTAGAAACGACAATAATAACAATATACGAGTATAGGGATATCTATTATCTAATGCCTATGGTGATAAAATTAAAATAAAACCAAAATCGTATGTATTTTTTGTTAAAAAAAATTTTTTTTGTTTTTGTTTTTTGGTTGACAGAAACCACTTTTGAGACTTTACTGAAAATCTTCTTTCGTCATCATTTTCATGAAATTCCGCCCCTTGTAAAACGCGTCTAATAGTAAATATTATTATTATTATTATTATTATGCAGACACGATTAAAATTGTATTGTACGACACATATTATATCGCGTGAAAAACTACCATCGGTATTGCGGAACGTATTTTGTTAAAATAATTATTATTTCGTTTACAATAAAATATATTTTATAGTAGACATATTTAATAAACGTTTGAACTCGGTTTAAATGCGTTCGCGATAATTGTTATTCCGTCCGTATCGAATTTGTTTCCCGTCGCGATAATTACACCGCTTTGAAAACCGTGGTTCTAAATGAAAACCCGTGCTTGACACAAAATACGTCAATTCCTCCGCAATAGAAAGAAATTCTGATTTCGAGCGGGCATAAAGAAACAAGACAATGTGTATTACAATATACCGCGCGTGAAAAATGTAGAAACTACATTTTTTTTTTTTTTCATAAAAAATTAAAAATTTTCACATAGTCGGATTAATTTTTTTTATCGATTAATTTTAACACTTATAATAATTTCCATGTCATCGAAAACCGAGGAATGTATGTTAGTTTCATTACGATGTGTGCGGTGTGTGCTTTTTATATCTGTCCCAGTCTGAAAATCTGTATACAAGTTTTCTACCAGAATATTTGCTTTAAGGTTAGGTTGGGCTGGGCATTAATGAGTAAATAAATTTAAATTTAAATTATCTTAAACTTATTAACATAACTTCCTAATTTATTGCTATTTTAATTAACTTAACTTTAATTTAACTCATTTGCCTTTATGGTAACATAAAATCAACAAAAAAATTATTTGATTATTTCCAATTGAGTCAATTTTGAATTTTCATATTATCCAGAAAAATATTCTATTTATTACTGTTGTCCGTTTAAAATAAAAGAAATTCGAAGATTTAAGAGTAACTAGAAATGGAAAATCATAAAATATTATGAGAAATTTAACTTAATTTAAATGAGTTCAAATATAGCATTAACTTTTCCAGGTTTATTTAATAATAAACTATAGTGGTGGCGTCTGGTAGTAATTTGATTCCGGAAACTTCTTTCAATTTCCCCAATTATTTCCTAATCATAGTCCTAGTAGATATTGTTCTCCGCGAAACGTAAAATATATTGTTTTATTCAGAGTTGCCAAACATATTCCAAGGTTTTCGTTTCTGCCACTCTTAGTAATTTTTTAATTAATATAAACGTTGAAAATGTTATGTTAATTTTATTTCAAGAGTTAAAAACAAACCAAATTATTACACTTTAAAAATTTAAACACAAAACACTAGAGTTTGGCGAGTTTTAATTTTTCAAAACCGAGTCGATTCGAGTTCAAAAGTCGAGTAGTCGAGTTAATTAGTACCAAAAAAAAAAAAAAAACAAAAAAACAAAATTTTGTCAAATCGAGTACTCGACCAACTTTAAATTAGACTCAATTATCGTTATTATAATATTTTAGGATTACACAATCACAATCTATTTTGTAAATTCAACATGGTATTCTTATTGGAATATCTGGGTTTAAAAATACTCGTCATTCGTACTAGAATATTCGATGTTATATTTATTACTATTTTTACTATTATTTTTATTTTTTTTTTTTTTTTTTTTTTTTTTTATAGACCAGTCGAATACATATTTTCTTAAGTAAACTCTAGTAATCGATTTCACTCAAGCACTCGACCGACTTTACAAAACATCAATATATATGTTGCCGAAACGCAATTCATCGAAATACAAAAAAAAAAAATCCTCAACAATGGTGTGTGTTTTTTTTTTTTTTTTTTGTTTTCCGAGAATATTGTAGTGGGTTATTGGTGTTTTTTCTTTTGATTTTATCAAACTATAGGGTTTCATGACGATGTTACGAACATGCGTGCGAGACATTTATTTTTAAAAGAGACAAAATGATTTCCGACTCGACTGAAACTATTATACGCCATTCACGAGTTCATAATTGAATTTACTACTTACCCGTACGGGTTGAATCATTTTTCCATATCATAGCTACAGTCATATTATATAACATTATTATATTCGTATTGGCGATGTTATCTTCGCCGAATCGTCAACCCACGTGCGGTTTATATTTCACAAAGGAACCAAACGTTCTTAATAAATGGTTGATTTTCGTCGATAACCTGATTTTTTTTTTTTCTACAAATCAAGAAGTAATGATCTTTATTTTAACTCTTTTGTACGCATTATTCGAAAAAAATTACCGAAAAATGTCATTTTTTTTTTTTATCTGATCGTGATCGGGATTTGATGGAGAAATACTGCGTATTGGTAACAGTTGTTTAAAATAGATTACATGACGTACTATTACTAGAAAAGAATAAGATATTGTAATTGAAAGATTAGATACCTACGAATAAGATATTAATGAATTTATAATGTGAGTAATGTTATTAAATATAAACAAAGTATTAACATAAACCGATTTAAAAATATATATACCTGTAAACATTACTTAATTTAAGGCCCTTCAAAAATAAAAAAAGATTGATGAAAATCACTAAAAATTTAAAATAAGTAAAAATTTAAAAAAAAATACAATACACAGAGTGTAACTGAACTATTTGGCATTTTTACCTATAATTACAATGTAAAAATGTCAAATAGTCCTGTTGCGCCTTGTATTTAATTTAGGCAATACCAAGTACGAGTTTAATCTTAAATCACAAAAATCATTAAAAACACAGTTATAGTACACATTTTTTTTTTGAAAATTCAATAATAGTATCTTCAAACTTTAATTATTGTTTTGCCAAATCATAATGATTGCCAATATTATTAAAAAATTCAGTTTTCCTTGTGTCAAAGGCAAACGCATTCGGGTTTGTATATACAGTAGTTGTAAAGGGAGTAATTTGAGGTCCTTAACTGGACCACCACATGCACATGTGTAAATAAGGGCCAACATATTCAGTAGCTATTTATATTCAAACATTTGATGTATTTATTGGTTTTGCTCGGATATTTATTTTATTTATATCAAGACGATTTTTCCACGAGAAATTTCGTTCCAATCAAAAACTTTACAAGAACTTTCTTGTAGAATTGTATATCCAGTTGGTCAATTCAGGTGGCTATTTATTGATTTTTCTAATAGTTTTCTTAATAGATCCGAAAAACTGTCAACTTTGTTAATTATTTACGATGATTTCTGGATTACCTTGGCAACAATAGGGATAAAATACGGTTAATTGAATCAGAATCGTTTTTAATTACAAAGCTTTTGTTTAATTATTAAAATTATAATTTTGTTTCCATAAACAAATATTTTGTCAAAACACTTGGTTCAGAATCATTTTCGTTCGAAACACTGAAAAAATCATCCCTGAAACTTTTTTACCTACTTTAATCCGTTTCGCAAACTATGAAAATCGCTGGTCCTTTTTATCGATTTGTTGTTTTAAAAAATTTCAAATAAAAAAAAAAATGTTTAATATTTTGAATTATTCCTCGATTTTCTACTTGGCTCGTCTTATTATATTACTCTATTTCGATTAACTTATATTTATCTTCTTGAATTCTCGTATTATTATTATATAAAGTAATAACAGAAATTTGATATTCAATTTGGCAAACGTGATTTTTAGCCGCCTGTCGACAATAGAACATAAATCCTTTTGGGGGCCCATATAAATGAGATATCGAAGTTATCTTTGAACAACGCATGTATAATAATATTATGCGTAAGATTATTTAAACGAAAATTATTAGTATGGTAAATATGTGTAATAATTATATATCACTCGAAGAAAGCTCTTTAAAAAAAAAACAAATATTCAACTTCGCATGGGTAATAAATATATACAATATGAAATATTTAAAAATAAAAAAAAAGTTCATGATACTCAATGTATAAACGATCTCAGAAAACATAAAAAAAAATTGTCTCATAGTGAAAATAGCATTGCGTGTTTTTCATGTTCACATAATTTATATATATTAAATTCTTCGTTCAATCTACTTTTTTTTTATTATTGTACTTGTTTTTAACCACGCGAAACTTTTAGAATTTTTTTTTGTTTCACAGAGCCAATTTAAAAACGAACAATATTAAAATAATAATTTTTTTTTTTATCCACAATTTTAACATTCTATTTCTTACGCTACTCAACGAGACTTTAAAAACTATTAGGTAAAATAATAAATTTTTAACGTGCGCTATGCACACTGCAACATAGTTACACTAATGCCACTGATACAAAAAGATTCTTGTTCCATTCCTGTCAGTAATTTGCCTTTTCGCTCTCTAAATCCTCTACAAATTACGATCTTTGTGAACCGCTACGCCACTGTATGTTTATAACTAATTCTGTCATTCCTTTTTCTTTATTTTAAGTGCATAAAAATACTAATTGTTTTCATAACATTATATATTATATTTCATAATACTTACTGAAAATCGATCATAAACCCATATCATAATATACGTCTTATAAAATATTAAATCTATGCGAATACACAATGTATTCGCAATATGTATCCGTAATATGTCATACTAAACGTTGAGTGGACACCACACCCGCATCTTCTGGCTCAGTTTAATTAATCGGCAATATGTCAAAGTAAATTAAAACGTGTAAACTTTAACGTTTCAATTTAAATTAGAAATCGAACACAAATAATAAAATTCAATTAAGAGAATATTTTCAAGAACTGTAGATACGTAGTTGTGGTGTCGATTATCCGGGTTTGAACAAACAGGATAAACCGGATATCTATATCCGTTTATCCGAAATCCGAATTATCGGGATAATCAGAATAATTTCATAATAATTCAATAATTACATTATTAATTTTAAACAATGTTCGTATCTTAAAATGATTGATTTATTGTATATTATTAATGCAAATATTATTTTTGAGGGGAAGCTAAGTCCCTCTCCTATTCGTGCCACTGCAGATGATTAAAGACATTCTAATTATTCGTATTATCCGGATGATTCGAATTATCCGAATAATCCGAATAAAATTAATTTTTAACAGTTTTCGAAAATATATTTCTTTTTAAATTAGTTAATTTGTGTTTAAATTTAAATTTTTACATAAACACTACAATATTTACGTTCCAAGCAATTGTCCTATATTACCCGTTAGTAACTTACAGCCTGAAGCGTCAAATGCGGATCCTCTTAATAATGATAAATACGACGTGACTAAATGAAATCGTTTTGAAGAGACGAACAATTTAAAATTCCGCGTAGGAACTCGAAAATATGAATATTTCACCCCATATGGTAAATAGGGTAGTCGTTGGGTTTTATGGTTTGGCAATGCAATTACATTTACATACTTACGGTTTGAACGCAACCTGTATATTATATCAACGTTCTCCGACCTTTTTTTTCAAAATCTACGCCTCTATTTGGACTTATAAAAACCTCACGCCACTATTTTTGTTTATTTTTTTCATTTATTCAAGTACTTATTAATTATATTTATATTCATTTTTTTTATCCGTGTGAATTTCACGAACCCACCTACACATGTTTAGCGTCCCTCCCTGAAGGAGTGGTGTACTCCAGGTCGGCAAACACTGACGATAAAGTTTTTAAAATGTGGAATTATATTATTTTTTTTATCGGCAGCCATACGTTTTTATCTCGTCGATTTCGGTATGAAATTATTAAAACTTTTTTAAAATTCACCGTTTGTTATTTCTTTACTGGAGTGTAAATGTATAGTGGGAGGGCATTGACCCTCGCTACTTTTGACTACACTAAAAAACCGTCTTGGTTAATAATATGTACTCTCCAAAAGGATCGCTAAAATAATTTTCGAAATGCTGTAATACAATCACTGTATTAGTTTTAGTTCTATAGTAAAAATATTTTACTATACAGCTATTCTCATCAGTTCAATTTGTTTTATCATCGACTGAGGTTTAAGCTTTTGACAGTAATACTCGTATCAATAATGTGCCAATAGTCTATACTGTTTACATTCGATTATTTATCGCGGGGAATTAAATAGATAATAACTAAATTCAAACTGTTGTTCTCGTAAAAACCGTTCAAACCAAATAAAATTTCAAACTTCATTTTCACAGACGTTTTTCGACGACTTAAATTATTTAAATTTTTCCATTAACGATATTTCTTTACAAATCAGTTACGAAAAAAAAATTAAACGACCAACTCAAACAAATCAACATAACGAATTCGATCTCTCAAGTTACAATTATATTTATTTTTATATCTAGATATATACGTACTTAAAAAATGATTGGATAATAAGTGTACACAATTACTGTGGACGATACCTAAGGGTTTCTTTTTGAAAAATCGTTGAATTATAAAATATAAAATGCCATATCTTGATCATAATTAAAAATAATAATTCTTATCATCGTTTTCGAGATTCGTTCACACTTTTAAAATATAAATTTCGGCGCAATATCGTAACATTTTTAATATAACTTAAAAAATACACGTCCTACATCAATTTTAATATACTATTCCGAGAAATGTATAATTTAATAATTTCGAGTGTTTACGAATCCGTGAAAATATAAACTTTCTATTCTTCGGATATTTAATAATTATTATCTCTATATAACGAGAAATAAAGCGTTTTCAACGAGCATTTTATCCGTTATATTAAAAAATATACAAATTTACTCGGTAGTTGTACATATACCGTGTACTAGTAGAAAAAAAAAAAACCCCAGGAGTCAGCTGGTAAACGTCCAGATGGTGTCGTTTACGTTTAAAAAAAAACCCCGTGAACAGCGAAGAGAGCCGTCACTTGAGTCCAATTAAAGCTAAAGAACAAAATCTCCTCTTCCCGATTAAATAATATGTACAGGGTATAACCATAACCATCTGTACACATTTACACTCATACCTCGTCTTCACCCAGTGCGTGTGCGTGTGTGTGTATGCGTGTGTAATGTGTACACCAAAAAGAGTAGGCATATCTAAGATAACTAACGATAACTAGAAAAGTGTATAGAAATAGACGTAGATGTAGAGACAAATAAAGTGGAGACTTCGTCTATGTTTATTGTTTTTCATATTTTAATCGTACACATTATTATTATTTTAATGCACATTATGTGTAATATTTCCTACCATCTCAACTTTCAACCTATAACCTATAACACTTCAAATTCCGTATTACCGAACTGCGCTCGGAATCGTCTATCGTCAGCAATGGTTTATCTTTGCTTACAGACATTAATGAAAACCCATATGTACCCTACCTTCCCAACTTCTCACCTACAACAGTGGCCATTCCCATCTCCAGTATAAGCTCTTATTTTTTGTTTAGTTATCGTTATAATAACCCTCTAAAATAAATGCCTAATACGCTGGTGTTACGTTGATACTAGACAAATGTAGAGGTTTTGGGAAAGTTGCGAAGTTCTCGAATAAATATTGCCAAAATTAAGACATTCTTCCTTTATGCAATAATAACAATGTAAATATTACATTACATTAGTCCTATCCCTGCAATATCGTATGCCATTTATCATTATTATCTCGGAAAACGTCACACGAAATTTAATATCGTTCGATGTTAAGCAGAAATAACTGCAATTAATCGGTGTGTAATAATACATATTATATAATATTAATATAATCGTACTCTTTTTTATAATTTTAATCGCGAAACTAAGGTTTTTTTTTTTTTTTTGTAAAATGTTAAAAAACTGTGATTGGTTTATTAATTTCGACAAGCCTATCATTATACTATCATCGGAAACAAAACAATGAAATAGTTTCCCTTTTGTTTTCTGCATCACAGTTAATGAATTAATTTAATTTAATTTAAGCTTGTTTAAACATTTTTAACTCAACCTCAGAATCGTTTTACGTAAGCAATGTTTTATCGTTGCATACGGATGTAAATTATACTACCATCTCGACTTCTCAATGACAACAGAGGCTTGATGATGTTTTTTTTTTATTTGATTTTTTATAATTATTTTAAAATATAAATCTTTGTTGAAATGAAAAAAAAAAAAACGTTTTCAACAAACCACCAGTTAATTAATATACGCGGCTCGTTACTCAGTTAAGGTTTTTTATTTCCATTCCACATTATACTCGCATATTATAATACTTTTTTCAGGGATGATTCGTTTTTAAACGAAGTACAAACTTTTTTTTATGGTGTGACGTACTGGCACAATAACTAATTTAATTTGAAAAATATAACGCGAATTTCTATGATGTACAAAAACCACACCGCAAGTACCGACGGATTCAAACAATTAAAGAACTCAACGGGACAACATTGTCGATAATTACGTTACCTGTATATTTTCGTCATAAACAAGATTGTCGTATTAATAGTGCTGTAGAATTATTTTGGAAGATACGGAACCAAAAATGGCTTCATAACAATAGAGTAAATAGGTTATATTATGTATTATATCAAATGTATTTTTTTAAATTAAAATTCGCATTCAAATAAACTGTTCCAACAAAATACGAATTTTTATAATATATTATTATATTATTTTGCGATTAAAATACTGAGAATTTACAGATGCATTGTCCATTTGATAAAAGTAAATAACATTTAAATTGTTTGTTATTAATCATCAAAACAAACAATCAAAAATTTATTTTGTTGTATATTATATTTGGTCGGTAAAAATATAATACAAAAGGGTGATCATCCCCATACTAAAAACGTATACGTTTGTATAGGTACTAATAAGAAATGGCTGTGATAATAATTATTATACAATTTAATGATTAAATAATTTTGTTCTATCAAAAATGCTAACAATTTTTTTATGATATGACGTGGTTCACCACTCAATCCCCCACAAAAAATAATCATTATATTTACTATCAGTGATAACACAGTTTGATATATTTTTCTTTTTTTCGCCTTCATCCCAGCTATTTAGCGTTAGTCACCTTCATCCTAAACTTCCATTTGATCCGATACCACACATCATTCTACATTCACCGTGCTTGTATCATTCTCAATCGTATACAACCACCTGACTATGATCGGTATTAAATAATCATTTTTGTTTTTGATTGATATACCCATTTGGCATTGTATGCGTACATTATCTTTGTGGTAAATGACTTTTATCAACGGTGACGTAAAAAAAGCTCTTTGAGTCATGATTATTTTCATGATACAATTTGATTTTTGTGATTCTGCAGTTGTTGTGTCATGTATAGGATTTGATCTTCTTATATAAATAGTTCAAAAAAAAAAACTACTTTAAACTTAAATTTTCATCTAATTAGTTTAAAAATCACCATATCCCACAGGTTTGTTATGGTTAGGTTAAGTTATGTATTTAGTGTATTCAAGTATGTGTATAAACCAAACATGCATACAACCAAACATTTATCCACCGATATACCACTGAACTTATACTGGTATGCCGTTCTAAATATTTTTATCACTTAGATAACTATGGTATACTATAACTATTATGCGGCATTACAAATAAGATATCACCCCAGTGTCAACACAGCATACTATACTCACTCGGAAACTTCACTTTTAATTCTTGGATATATAAGTAGTAGGCACCTAATTATAGTTACTAGTAAAATCGCCAGTTATTAAGTATCTCGTAAGTGTTCAGCATCATAGAGTTATGATACAATTTGTGGTGCTACGTAAAATATTCGATATACTCGACGGGAGCAAATAAAATTTCCTAAACAGCTATAATACCAAATAGAGTGGAAAATTATAAAATGTACTAATTATTTTATTATTTTAAATAAATAAATACTTCTAAAATACTGTTATGGTATCTGACACTTACGAGATACGTAATAATTGGTGATTTTTTTTTTTTTTTACTTGGCCTTATTTTACACATAGCTATAGGCGAATTTTTTTTGTTGTGATAACATATTGAATATTTATACTATGTAAATCGGTATTAAACACAAACTATGTTTAAAACCGATTTACCCGTATATAATTGATCGAGGTATACTTTGTTTGAGTATTAATATTTTTCAATCGTACAGTCCAGTGCCTTGAATAAGATTTTTGAGTATTTCGTGTTCACGCGTTACTGCATGTACGAAGTTAGTACTGACTGTTAAAACTCAAACGGAAACGGTTAAAGCGGAAACCCTACAGTCCGTAAACTTAACTCAGTATAATAGTACTGTTCGTTTGATTTAGTAAATTATTTTTTTTCTTGCAAATATGACCTGGAAAAGCGTTTATCTTCTGTGTAAATATTTACTCGGCTTTTATTAAAAAAGTCCTAACGGAACTTAAACATATAATATACGTAAAAATAAAATTAATTTTTGTTAAATTATTATTTTTTTTTATTTTTTTTTTTCGATAATCTAATAATTATTAATTCATTTGGAAATAAAAAAGAAGAAATTTCAAAATACAAATAAGATAAAAAAACAATATGGATTGACTGATTTTAAAGTTTTTTTTTTTTATTCGCAGCTGGATAAATATACGATAATTAATATTATACTATATTTTTTTCTTTATCTTTATCGTCTTATTTTCTGAGCGAAACGAGAGAAATTTAATTAAAGATTTAAAAAAAAATAACCTCTTATTGAGATTTCCATCAAAATTCCATAGTGATATAACAATTCTAATAAATAAATAGTTGAGTAAGTTTCAAACGTCAATGCGCGGATAAATAATGAAAGGTGAAAATTAATGAAACTATTAAAAAATAGGATAAGTTTATAAATATGTTTGGTTTGGTGTTTTAGACCATTTTAAATTTTGAAATCAGTAACTTTTAACTCGGAAATTCGATAGAGTTTTAAAGAGTTGAAAAGCGTTTAAATGTTTAATTTCAAAATAATATTGTTATGCATTTGACACTGGTACTAAAATATCACAAGCAGGCAAAGAGCGTTTTTTTTTTTATTTTATATAATTACAAATTAAACACATTTTTCAAGTTTGAAATGATACATGACCTAGTTTTTTTTTAATTGTATTATCATATAATATGAGTAGTACCAAATGTGGGTAAGTTAATGCGAATAATTAACTAATGTAAGTTAAGTTAAATACGCAAACACGTCTTCAGTTAAAATTGAACAGTTAACAAAAGATAAATTTAACTGGTTAAATTGATTATTTATTAAAACTAAAAAAATAATTGCGATGTTTCACCACACGGCCACTGCAATAACCGTCCATTTCATACTATTCCGATGTGCGTTTGGCTTAAATCATAGCAAATTAATACTAAATCTCAAATTTCGAAGAAAAAAAATAATTTATTTCTGCTTATTAATTTAACCAGCTGTTTTTACAAATTGTAAAAGTTAAGTTTATCCGATGAAAACTTAAACAAGTTAAATTAATTCGCTCCTCATTTGAATAGTATTACACAACAGCATAAAATAATTCATTCATTACCGGTTGACAAAAAAATATTAGAACAACTCTTGATAATAAGTGCAAAGAAATTCACATAATAGTGACAAAATTATAATATAATATAAAATAACTTAGTATGTATTATATATTCAATTTGCTCGAGACGATTATCACATATGCCGCTAAAATAATAAAACGCACTATAATTTGTATCAATGTGCATTTACAATATTAACAAGAGCAATTAAATTTATATCTGTACGCAACGATAAATTATTGTAAATTAATAACTATTCAGAGTGGAGTTCAGGAGTTCGGTTAAACATGTTTTGAAATGCCACCACACTTATTACAATTTTTGTAAAAAATTTTCACTTACGTAAAAAAAAATTCAACATTATTTTAATATTTTTTTCACGGTCTCGTGTCAAAAATTGTTCAAACATTTATATTCTACCAAAATAATTTTATCTACATAAAAAAAAAATAAAATTTGAAATTTTCAAATGGCTGTAAAGAGCTCGAAATCATCTTTGGAATATTTCGAAAATAGCACCGCGTTTAGAAAAGGTTAATTTGTGTGTTCTAAGCAGATTTAAGGTTACGTGATTTTACCCGTTCCCTTATATTTTTTGCCAGTTTTTAAGAAAATTACAAAGAGAATCAAAATAATATGACCTCTCCAATACACCAAGTAGTCATAATTTGTTTTCATAAAAGATACTACACTCGAAAATCGGATTAATATTACTAATGTGAAAATTGTTAACAGACAGAAAGAATACAAGAAACAAACATCATGGTAATACCAAAGTATTACTCACTGTACTCTGAGTCTAAATTTATGCCGTATTGTGGACTCGCATATTGTATGGTTGGTACTCAAAGCATTCGGTTTTTTTTCGTCAGTTTTTGTAATAATTATTACTAGCGCTTTTTAAGTCTCTTTCGGTGTTTTTTCTAAGGATTCTTAGTACTTTTTAGCTTAACTTCAGGTGTTTTTTTTTTTTTATATTTATATAATAGAGCTACAGTATCCGAACTCTTGTAGTCTCTTTAGTTTTTGTAGTTGATTAACTATCGATATGTCAATACAATCACGAAATTCAATTTGTTTTTTAAATAAAATCATAACTTACAAAAAATGTATGTATTATAAATTTGTTTAGTTACTTAATGCCATACATTCTTCTTAGTAGGTTTGTTTCCCGATTAAAATTACTGCATTTCTGGTTTCGAAACGGTTAACCTCGCGAAATACTCAACGGTATTTGGCTGATAACGTAATATAAATAAATGTCGACAAAAGCCGATTAATTCCATCAAAGGCTTAGAGATCGTAGAAAAATAAAATGGAAAACGCTGGGAATTTTAAATTTAGAGCTCGTCCAAGAATCGCTATTCGAATATTAATCACGACTTCACAATGCGATGACGTCGGAATTAAAAAAAATAATAATAAAACGCCATCATTATTATATAGTCGAGCAAGGTAAAGCGAGATGAGTGCCAATACTTTGCGTTTTATTGTAAACTTTTTTTTCCTACTCGTTATTATTATTATTTATTATTTTCTTTCTTTTTTTTAAAGTCGTTTTGTCAAAAACAAAATATATTAAACAATTTAAACGGTCTCTGATTTTCACTATATAGAATGAGTTTTGATTATAAGTAAGTTGTTTCTCTTGATAAATAATATTACATAATATTATGTCACATCCACTTGAAGAAATTAATTTTTTTACGAATCGAACCTCTAGATTGTGAAAATCTTCTGTTCACTGACAAACTGCAAATAACAAACAAATCGTAAACAATCGTAAATGTAATTTAAGATTCAGTTAGTTTTTTTAAAATGTTTTTTTCTCCTCGTAAGTAAGAATCATTTACCATTATTTTCAACATACAAACTAAATTACCTTCTGTCCTATAGCTAGTTAACTTTTTAAGTTTTTATTTTTTGTCTGTTAACAACTTTTTCACCAGAAAACTTGCACGAATTTCTAATTGTAATACTTTTTTTGAAAGGAAATTAATGTGGGGATGTACTTTAGCAAGGTCATTTTTCGATTTTCTCAAGAATTTTCTCATACAATTTGAAAAACCGAAAAAAAACGAGAAAATATTCGAAATTACTAAAATATTTCCCTTTTTTTTTCTGTATACAACTTTTCAACCAGCAATTTTGCTCCAACTTTTAATGATAGCAATGTTTCTAAAAGAAAAGTAGCGAGTAATTTTTTGATTTTCTCAGTTGTTTTTTCAGCAAATGTAAAAAACCGGGAAAAACGTAAGAAAATTGGAAAATCAGTACAACGTTAAACAAATATATAAAGCCTATTTAATTATTTACTATTAAATGACATATATATTGTTGAAAAAGTATCACTATCAACCGAACTTCGCTCAGAATCGTTTTTTCGTAAGCAATGGTTTATCGTTTCTTACAGGTATACAATAAATTATCTGTAACAGCGGCTGCAACCGTCCCCGTTATCCTAGGACATCATTTTTTTGAATCTGTAATAATTTATCTACCAGAAATTGTGCTGCAATCAAAAGTCGACAAGAAAGTTTTTTTGTACCATTTTGAATCTAGATGACATACAAAAAAAATAAGTTTTTTTTTCTAATTAGTTTTTTTAATAATTCGGTTAAACTTGGAAACAATTTAAGAAACACGGATAAGTTGACCGCATAAACGGTTTCTTTATTTTCAATTTTGTCTTTTTGTTGTTATTTAGTTGAAAGTAAACTTAAGGAATACAGAATAACTGTATCAAATTTGTCTAGAAATGACATAATTCCGAAATATGATTGTACATTTTTAACTATTTTTAAACATTTGATATTTTCGTGTTTTCTTATTTTTTATGTTTGATGTTTGGTTTTATGGAAATAAATTTCTTTGGCCTTTCAGAAATTATTGACATTTAACACGATGCCTATTATAAGTTTTAATATGTGGTCAAGAAAACTAAACTTAATGTAGTAGTTTTAAAAAACATTTTTAATTTTGTCGAAAATCAAACAAATTAGGGCCTTTAAAACACGTTTAACCAAGCTTCGCTCCGAATCGTATTTCGTCCATGACTATTTCTCTTTTCATACAGATATTAATAACATACATTTATGTATTCTAACTTATAAGATTCGCATCTACAAAAATGATCCGCCAACAGTGTGGAGTATGTTCTTTCAGTATAATTAATGAACGTTTCAGCAAAATTATATGAAAATTTTAATACAACACGATTATAAATATTCTTGATTGCCGATTGTTTCGGAGGTGTTAAATGGAAAGTTAATTTCAATATTTTAATACCACTTGGAAATCTATTGAATCTACCTATACATATGTAAAAATTACTACTCGAGAACTTTTTTAGATTTGAAGTAGAGCTAATTATCATTTAGTTTTACTGTGATGTGTGTTTTTTAGATTCGAAGCAGAGCGAGAAAAAAGGGGTGTGTATTGGTTTTACAATGATGAATATTTTTATTAAACTATGAACAAATTTTCTACTAGAAATCTTGTTCCAATTTTCAAGTGCAGTACTTATTTTCAAAAAAAATTTATCTGGGTTGAACAATTTTTTTGATTTACCGAGTGGTTTTCGTAATAGTTCGGATAATCTGGGGAAAAACGTAGGAAAAACGGGAAAATGTACGTAATGTATAAAATAAACTTCAATAATCAATAACGTAACATTCTCGGCCATCTCACGAATGAAATACTCTAATAACTGATAATATTATATTCGCATAATCCGCGTACCGTTGTACGTCCTTGCTCGTATTGTTTTTATATGATATCCGTTGCAATAATTATTATTCGAAACCGCCGCGCTTCGGTCGTCAAAGGGTTTTGGCGGAAATACCTAAATATGTATGTACGGATGTCAAATCCGTTTTGTTTGACACACTCGTGGCCGAAGCTGAGAACGGTCGTGTGTTCCGGAAGCTCAATATAAAGCCGGATTTACAAGGGTTTACAGTGTAATATTATAGATTATACACGTCCGAGTCCACTTTTGTACTCGTATGTCGCGTTTAAACCCGAATCGTGTGTGTACAATATTATTGTGTTCACATTTCCCACGAAATTTCGCGGTACATCAACTATTATAATAAGCAAATATATTATTTTAGACAAGTAGTGTGACACTCATGTGGAGTGGTGCAAGTAATTTCTATTTACTATTAGACCGAGACGAGACTGCGTATATTCGACAGTCGACATGTACTATGTACAATATTGTTTGGCTTTGGAAGTTAGGTATAATAATATTGAGAACAATAAAATTACGATTTGAGTGACTTTGTACAGTGACGTCGATTTTTCGTTCGAATTGTCAGAAAATCGACGATCTTAAAATCGGACATTTATTAACCGCCCACCAATTCAAAACAGCATTGATTATTTTTAGTGGAATATTGTTGTATTTGCAGTTTTCATAGAGCTGAACGGGATTTGTTTTAACTATTTTTATTAGCGCTTTGGGTTATTTTTTTTCTTTTTAAGATTGGTCTACGTACTATTTCTATAACTGGTGATGGATTTTTCGTTTGTGTTGAACTTCGTGTAACTCTCTTGTTTAAACTATACTCGGTATACTCATTCGAGTAAGTTAGTTACGTTTTTCAGTTATAAATAACAATATTAACGATAAAGTTTTAATTTTTTTTTTTCAATTTTAAAGTATTGATTTTTATTTTCCATTAATTATCGAACGCTTGTTTATTTTACACTTAAAAGTAACAATTTTGTTTTAAGTTAATATTTATCTACAATTGACTTATATTAATAATTGCTATTCTCAGAGAAAACATCCCAAGCCCACGATGATTTTTTTTTTTTTATGGCATTCGCTCAACATCAGACTATTTTTTTAAACATAAGTAACTGATTCGTGCCCAAAAAAATTAACGATGTTAACTTGGCATGAGTTCAATAATATACAATTTCACCGATTGTTGAATAGATTAATAGGATATGCCCATATGTGTAACTTAATCAAAAATTATAGGGATGGAGAGGCTAAAACTATATGGGAGGCTAAATAATACAAAATAAAAAATTTATTGGACTAGGGTCTTTTTTTGCATAAATAGACAGATGGTGTAATAAAAAAAGAAAAATGTCCGTCAAAAAGATAAAATTTACATAAAACAAAATAACAATAATGTTGAAAATTAATTTATTCTAAAACTTTCATTTTTTTCATCAGCAACAACCGGCCATATGATGAGTTATACGGAAAAAGGACTTGGAATATATAGTTGTAGCTTAACAACGTCATCTACCTTACTTTTCTTTAAAGGGATTTTCCCTGTAAGAAAGGCTTTTTAAATTGGATATTTCAACGTAGTATTCTTCCTCATACTGAATGTACGAAAAATTAACTTACAGATGAAAGGATAGACTTTTAACACTCCTGGAGATGCACTTTTGTAGGTGAAGTGACGAAAACTGCTGATGCCAAATTACACTTTATTTCTTTCTTCGCTTTTTCGACACTTGTTTCAATAGATATAATAATTCTCTAAAAATATTTAGATCACCGTCCTTTAAAATCTAGAATTTTATTAGCCTCCATCAATTTCACTAAAACAATGTAAATAAAGAACATTCTTGTGAAAAAGGACTTTAATTCAGGAATAAGTCCACTTTACGCATAAATGGGAAAATCAACAAACCGTTTTCTAGCTCAGGAAATGTCTGAATAATGTTTTTTATTTTATAAAACGTTGAATCTACCTTTAACACCAAGAATCCACGGTCAACATATTTTTGTCAGAATCTTTTTGCATGAACCAAATCAAATTTAATCGATATATTTATATACTAGTTGGTGGTTACTAAATAAAAAGATTGCTCTCATTTTAATTTATGTCAAAAATTAAAATATAACACAATCAAATTAATTCGAAAATTTAAGAACATAATTTACTGTGAATTTTAACTAAAATATGTTATATTAAAATTATTTTTATTTGCTACAGTCATTAGAAAATCAAATATGACCTCCCTAAAGTATCTCTCCAGGCAGATTTCCTTTTAGAAAAAGTCCTATCAATGTAAATCGGAGCTAAATTTCTGGTAGTATAAAATTTGTCCATAGAAAATGTTTAGCCGATGTACATAACCCCGTTCAATAAACATTGAAAAACTATACGCCTAAAGTTAGTTTTACTATAGGTATAAGTTCTTAGTTGAAAACTATTTAAAAAAAACCAACTAAACAAGAACATTGGAAGTATTTATTATTTTGGGACGTTTAAAGTTTTTGAGAGTTTAGGTAGCAGTGTTTCTTCTTTTTCCCCTGATCGTTAATTTTAAATTTCCTTTTTTGTTTCGTATATAACGTTTACGATTTTGTAGGAGGTTTACCTAGGTGTAGCCATGAGATAAGGAAATTCGTAAATATAATAATATATTTTATGAAATTTGAGTTAACGAGTGCTACGTAAACTTGTTTATTCCACTGAAATGTAAACAGATTACTCTCGAGGATTTCAAAAATAAATCACATCGAAAATGATAATTTCAGTTTTAAGCTTTTAAAAATATGACTTTTTTTGGTGTCTGTAAATAACTTAACAGAAATCTTGCTCCGAACCTAACCGGTTTTGTTATTTTCTATAAAGTTTGTTTAAATTATTTCAGTAAAAACTACTCGTAAAGAATAATACTCTTAAAATAGAGCTATATTAGGCATAGCTGGTCCCCGAGGTTTTGTGGCTGACGCCTACCGTCGGCCGTCCGCGTCTCAGAGATGGGCGCTACTTGCAGGTTAGGTGGACCTGAAGCTAGAGCGATGGCGACGAACCGCCACCGGTCCAGAATCTTCGAAGAGAACACCGGCCTCGGGCCTTTTGGGCCCGTACCTTTCTCGCAACCGGGATGGGTTCCCAATCACCCACTAGGTAAAGTGATTTTGTTTAATTTAAACAAATTAATAAAATTACTTCCCTGTTGTACCAATTAGCGAACATTAGGTTTGGGAAGGTGAAAGTAGGATACAAACCTACAATTATTTTATTTGTGTTTTTAATCAAATATAAATCATTTTTACCGAAACATGATTTAGAACGAAGTTCGGTTAAACATGTTTTGAAAATACATGATTTTTTGTGATTTTAAATTTGAACTTAAACGCTTGTAAAAATAGAAAAATTAGTACCTCATTTTGTTTGATTTTATTTTTTATCAACAATACAACCGCTATGATGAACCTCGTGTTAAATTTGCAATTATTTCCAACAGGCCAACATATATTTATCCATATCGACCGAAACAAAAACCAAGACTCAATAATCGCCAGAATGTTTCGAAATTGTATTCCAATCAGAAAATATTAGAGTTCTGTGAAAATTTCAGATCTCAGTGATTATTTTTAATCAAAATCGAAAATAATGAAACTGTATTTCTTAAAACATCACAAGTTTTCTCTGGATTTTTAATTATTAAACATCCTACAGTTAATATCAAACGAACTTCTAACGCGCCACCTAGAAACAGTTTTCTTTCAGAAAAATGATACTCTTGATATTTTGCGTATATAATTTCTGGTAAAATAATGAAATCGAAACAATTAATATTAAAAAATCTTTTACTATCGTAAATATTTCCGTTTTTCCCCGTTTTATCGATTATATGAACTATGAAAACTGATTGAAAATTCAAAAATGATTACCACGAAACATAAACTTGATTCACATGTTTTTTAAAACAGGTCTTCTGTTGAGTTTGTTGGAACTATTTACTCTTTGGAAATTTAGAGACACACACACACAAACAAAACAGTAGTAGAACCGACACATTATTCTCACTTCGTTCAAAATGTAAGAAAGCGACATTATTATTTTTTGTGTACTATCATTGATCAAAGTAAATAGTGGGTTGAATATGAGGTTGTTGAAAGTGAGGAAAGACAATGTCACTCCGCGTTTTTTAATTTACATATTTCATCCCAGCCAGCGTTTTGTGTAAAAAAAACATATATACCTACACGTTAACCACTCGAAAAATATGTCATTTTGAAACTCGTGTATTATAATGCCTACCAACTGTGTTGTACAATTTCTTATATATAACGTGGTGATGATATTACGCCGATTCAAAATTGTTTGTCATGTAGTACACTTTGTGCGGGATAATTTAGTTTTTCCGCAAGTTTTTCTAATTCTTTGTTTTTTGTTTTTTTACCAAATAATAAATTGATATTCTACAAAAAAAAAATGTATATATATATATATATATATTTATAATACACAATTAATTTGAAATCAGCTGCTTACATACTAGGGGAAAAAATAATAATGTTTTTAACGACGACAGAGTAGTGCAGTATAATCTTTTTTATGAAGATTTCTTACAAAACGCTTTGAACTTGAATTTTAAAAATTATATTTCCTGAACAATACAGAGTTTTAATATGACTAATTAATAATTAGTCAATTATTTACTATGTTTTAAACTTATTTTTTTGTGGTTTTCGGTTTCTTCGCCAAAAATCTGAATGCAATACATGACGCGAAAATTCATCCTGTAAGAAATTGTTCTATTCTCCCTCTCCCCACAAAAAAGTCGCAATAAAATCTGACGTCTGTACGAGGTAAGAGAGTTAATCACGTTTACCGTATTTTGAGCAAAAAATATTAATAAACGGGTAATTTTTGTTAAGAACTGGTCAGACTTTTTAATTGTAAATGTTAACAATATGTTATAATCGATTGTTAACAATTCGTAAAAAAAAAAAACCACGAGTAGAACGTTTAAGAGGACAGTTGACCGCTAATTAAATATTAATTATGTTTAATCAATGACTATGATTACGCGATATAGTAACGCGATATTATATTAAACACCGTATAAAATAAATAATCGAAATTGCTTGTCCATCTTCTTCACTAGGTACTCGTATTAAATTTCAATGTATAATAAACCGCGTTTCCATTTTTCGAAAACCGCTCTTACCTGTAAAGAGATATTCTATACTTTTAAAATAAAACTCACAAACGTGCGTGCAAAATCAAACGAACCACGGTAGATCGCAGAATCGCCGGTCGAATTTCGTTCTTAACCTAACCTAACCGAAAAACACGAAATATAATGCATAGCTGGTCAATTTACACAATTTCAATATAACCGAGTGATGGAGTACTTAGGCACCTAAGTTACATTAATTATTTTAACTTACTTTGTAGTATGGTAGTTGTAATATTGTTTTTGAGTTTATTTATTAACCGACGACACACATTTTTCTAGAATATGGTTAAGAAAATAAATCCTATATTTTTTAAAACTAATTTAAAATGCAGATATTTAAAAAAATGCTAATAATAATTCGAATTATTAAAGATCGATAAAAAAAGGTAGTGCGTTAATATAGTTTACTGAGGGATTGGTTGAAAAATAAGAAACTTCAAGTAAGATGGTTGGATAATTATACCAGTCACCGATGGATAGGAAAAAGAAACTTAAAAATTTACAAATAGTTACTAGTTTTTGTGAATTTGTAAATTCGTAACTCTTTTGAAACTTTGAAAATACACGCAGAAACTACCCACCCAGTTTCCGGTTGGTCGAAATTATTATATAATAATATGTGTAATATAAATACATGGTTTATATTATCAGTATACCAAGACAATTGAAACGTTTCAATAATACTGAATCAATACAATGATATCCAGCATGATGAAGTCTAGCGTAAAAAAATAACCTAGTTTTTAATACTGTTTTTTGTTGTTAAAAAAAAAACCACCATACGTATCGTAGATTTTATTTTGATTTTACCCAGTTTTAAATTGAGTTTTAACCGTGAATTTAATTTTGCAGTAAAAAATATAATCAAGTTTTTACATTAGGACAATACAGTTAAGTATTTGACGCTATCGTGTTTTTTTTTGTTTTTATATCTATCTGATCCAAACGAATTGTTCGACGCTGCTGTAATGATATTACTATTTCACCTGTATGCCAGTACACGAAATCACGTTAAAACTTCCAAACTGTTTGAACTTGAAATATTTTTGAAGCTTTCAGCACTTTATACGTGACGTATGACTGCCGGAAATTAAAAACTTGCCATTACGGATATAACCGTTTTTCATAAGTGTATCGTCGTCGTCGAAGAAAATGACGACAGCAACAAGTTAATAGCATACTAAAATTATTCTGGTTTGGTCGTAGGACTTTGTGTTCGATTATTGAATACCCGATTCATGCGAATCCTCGAGTTAAGGAAATATATCCTTGATAAGAGATACAATGTTGGTCTTTGAAAAATTTGGCACAAACCGAAATCGCTGAAATAATACCATATTTGAGTTATTTATATGCAAATCTGGTCTGCCCAGATTTGCCACTGAATGTATTGTAGTTATACGCCATTTCTCACAAATTATAATACACAACGTATGAATCAAATGTAAAATAAATTCGAATGCAAAACCAAACTTTATTTAAAGCTCAAAATGGCCAAACACCGTGCCCACTGACACTCTATTTTCCTTTCGTTTACATTGCCTCTCATATATTAGCTTATTAATCTGCTTCTAAATTGCTACCTATAGACACTAGGTATTTTGTATGATTATTTTTAATGCTAACTTAACAAAATAACTGTTACCCGATGTGTTGTGAGGGCCAGAGTAAGCGTTAGGTCACTCAAGCGGATACTCTAGACGCCGTTCAAAGATATTTTTAGTGGCTGCTAAAATTAAACGTTGGTTTTTTTTTGCTTATTAGTAAATAATAACTTAACTTTTGAACTTATTAAATAAGACGTTGGTTAAAAGACTGGCCTAGCCAAATTTGTCTCGCGCCGTGCCAGTATCAACGATGATGAAATGACCTCTTAATATTACCTAATTCGTAGTATACCTATACGTTAAATTGTTTAACGTTTTTATACGATATTATTTAGTTTAAGGCCCGAGGATAAATTAAAAATAAATTATATCAATAAATAATAGTTATAATATTTTGTCGATTCATTTTAAAATTGATGCAAATATTATGGTAAACAAAAAACAATTTGTTAGAAAAGTACCGATATACGTACAACATAGAAACGATACTAGTACATAATTTTTTTTAACTCCACTCGATAAATTAAAAAAGTTTTATTTCTTCGGAGATATTTTCAATTTATTTTAATTTTATTTTGTATTATTTTGCATACACACAATGCATACTATTTCATGCATAAAATACATTTAAAAATCTAGTCATATAATTTCGATAGGTCGATATTCATAGTGACGATGGCGGCCAATATGTAACCAACACATTACTTGGTCACTTAAAAAGTATCTCTCCGTATAGGTAAAATTAAGGAGACATGAGTCCATCGAACCAATTGAATATCCTCCTATTTAAAAACAATAAACATTGAGCTAAATCAAACAAACAAATATAATATTAGCCTCTAACGGCTAAAACTTTATTCCTAAAAACTATACATTAGTATAAATTATACGTCCGTTTCATTTCAGAAAATAATACATTTTTACAAAGATTCATTGTTTGTAAATAGTTAATAGCTATAGTTATTTATTGTAACGTATCGTCGTCGTGTTTATAATCAAAAGAAATTCAAAATGATATATTATATCGTCTGATAACAAACAAAAAAGGACAGACATACTTCACATGTGGATGGGCCACTGTTGTAGGTGAGAAAACAGGAAGATAGTATAGGGGAAATTGAATGTATACCTGTAAGCAACGATAAACCATTGATTGCAAAAAAAAGAACGATTCTGAGCAGAATTCAGTTGCTTTTTCAACAATACATATCTTATATTATGGTAAAATAATTACATGGGTATTAAATATTTACTTTAATAATATTTGTTTAATATTTTACCTAACGGGAATCCGTTTTTCCTACTTTTTTCCAATTTATTGGAATAACTCATGAGAAAATAAAAAAATGACCTCCTTATAATACTTTTCCACTCCGATTTTCTTTCATAAAATGTGCTACATTTGGAAATCGAAGCAAGATTTCTGATATGTTAAAAAAAAAACAAAAAAATTAAAGTTAAACTTCATTGTAAAACCGTGCAAAACCATGAGCTCAACTCAGAATCTAATCATTGTAAACCACAAAAATTCAAACGATATTTTCTAATATTTACAAGACGTGTGAACTTCATGTGACCGAAAACATTTAACATTAATCAATTGTAGCTTCTTTTTTTCCACGTCTTTCCCAAAGTGGTGATGTGTTCGACGGTTCGGGTCAAAAATTACTGTGGTGAAGAAAGATTACAAAAAAAAAAAACAAAAAGATAAACACACTTCGCCACATAGATAAACGGTTGTATACGGGAAATTCGGACGGTTTAGGATATAGGGTAGTTTAGTTTAACCGCAGGCTTTACGAGGCCGAGGACAAAAATGAAAACGCCGTAGATATTATAAACTGTAGGAAAACATTAGAACTGAGTTGGAGTCCGATATTGGAGTACGAGTAGTGTGCATAAGTCGTTTGATAGTATCATAATATATTCGGTAAATTAAATGTGCGCCGTTTAGGTTTAGTAATCCTGCAAAACGCAAAGTATAGTACACTTAACGTGAATCTTGAAAATTTAGACTATACTTACGATTAAATGTGCATTGCAGTAAACGGTTTATTTGTATGGGGGCCGAATTCACGCATTAAGCCCGAAGAATAAATTGTCTAATTGAAAATCCAGACTTAAACCGCACGGACCAAATCCCGAAATACGCCCCCCCCCCCAACAATTGGGTAATTTAAAATTGATTTACGATTTAGTAGTAGTAGGTGGTAGGTTTAAAAGGAATGGGATATTGAATAATTTAATTTATTTAAACTGAAAACAATTGTATAAATCATTATAATTCAAAAAAATTGTCGGCGAATTAGTACTAGCGTATAATTTGTCATGTTTTGGTAAACCAGTAATCGAGGAAAAATAAATCCGAAGAATCAACATCAATCGTCAGTTTTTGTAATTGTATAGAAAAACTGTAGATAATCCAGACAGTTTTTATAAGTAAAAATACCACGAGGTGAAAATCCATATCTTTTAGAGTATGTGATGCGATAATTTGAAGCATTTTTAGTAAATGCAAAAATTACCCGATAAAAAAAATAACATTAATAAAATAAGATCTAATAGGTGAACTGTTGAACTTTTAAATAAGTTATTCTGGATATTTCAACACGTTATTTTATATCGGCTAATCTGAAATCATATTTTAACGTCGCAATTTAAACCAGATAATGTCGAGTACGTATGTTTAGTTTTAATATACAGTTGATTGGAGTTTTGTAAGAGTTTTTTAAAGTATTTTTTTTTTTTTTTTAAGGTTTTCATAAGTTTAAATTTTAACGAACATCGTAATTTTAAAACGTATTCACCCAATCTTTGCTCGGAATCGTATTTCGTTAACAATGATTTATTATTATGTACAGACTACGGATATAAATTAAATAACTTTGTGTATCCTATCTTCCCAATTTTGACATTTAAGTGTTTCAACGGTAAAGAAAACAAAGAATCGTTACTGTTTTATACAATAATAATAACAATATCTGTACACACGAAAGGAGAAACCGAATCGTTCACCAACTCACTCACTGATCTATCAACGCCAAAACCACTGTGGTCAGAAACTCGAAATGTATGTAGTCAGTACATTTTATACTGTGGTCATCCACTAAGGAAGGGTTTTTGAAAATTTCGCCCATATGGGTGTAAAATAGGGAACTCAATGTCCTGTACGTTATTGAAACGTTTTAAATTAAAAAACGGTTAGTAGGTATCCTTAGTGAAAGTGAGTGTAAACCATCGCTTCCGTTATTCGAAAGATAACCTACCGGAAATCACCGGTCAATCGCGGTTAACCGCGATAAAAAAAAAAAAAATACCACGGAGACGTGGTTAAATCGGATTTCTTTCGGCCGTATTGATTTCCGTTGTCGGAGAGACCGGCAATCCGGCCATATCGCATTATGTCCGCGGGCGCGTGTGAATTAAATACGTAAAATGTATGGACGCGAAATCGACGACTGTTGCGTTCCCGTGACATTTCCGACCTGTACGGTTAGGGACGGACGGATAATTCGACTCGCAATACACGACGCGCGATAATACAAATATCGATTTCGCGCGATACGATTCGTGCCCGCTCGTTCGCCCGCCCGCCCCGTACGTTAATTAACGCCGTCTCGGCGACGGCGGACTGCGCCGTGCGGCCCGCGTGCCGTTTTCGCGTCCGCGACGTCCGCGTAATATTATAATGTGGCGGCGCGTGTCATTGAATCGCGGCGAACAGACGGCGGTCGGCGTAACGACAACGGTACACGGTAACCGTATTCGCGTGCCGCGCGCCGAAAACCGAACGTCGGCCCGTACCGCGTCTCGCGCCGCGTACTCGGCTGTAAATTACGCGCGTGCGCGCCGTATTCCCGCGCGGTCGCCCGGCCGGCGTCCCGCGGCCGAATCAATCCCGACGACCCCGGAGATCCGGACGGTCTTCGCCGCCGCCGCCGCCGCCGCCGTACCTGGCTAATTAACAACACTATTCGTCGCCTCTTTAAACGCGCGCGCCCGTGTACGCCGGGCACGACCGAACCGCCGCTCTAACCGCAGCCCTCGCCTGACCGCCGACGCGCGAACCTTTGCTCGTTTGAAAAACGATCCCGACCGGAAATCAATCCCGACCGTATACGCCGTACGCGTAGGTACGCGCAACCGTGTACGGCGCGCGCAGTTGAAACATAACATGAGTGTCGCGGGGTTTTCCGTTAAAAACCATATTTCCAACAAAAACCCGCGCCCTAGATTTTCTCGCTACGGTTTCCGTATCTACCGTACGTACGCATACGGCTGGTGATCGATTCCCGGTACCCGAAGGACAGTCGTCACATCTCGGACAGTTCTAAAATGTTGCGTTACCTTTAATTTTTTTTTTTCGCATCATTTTCGGCTGTTAAACCACTACCCGCTTTTAATTTTCAAATAGTGACCCATATTTCTAAACACTATAAACAGACGGAGTTTCGGTTTAAATAAATGTCAGCGTTAACATTCTAAATTTCCGTCAACTCGCTGTTGAGAGTACCGGATTATCATTTGTGTAGCGTTTGATAGCGCTCCGCTAATCTGACGCTACCTAAACTTAATTGTGAAATATTCTGTGAACCGGTTGTGGACAATTTCAACATCAAAATTTATTTAACCAATACCATATCTATTCGCGGAACTTTCAAATATAGGTTACCATTTAAAAATCAAAAGTAGGTTGTTAGTTCCTCGCAGAAAATAAGGACAATTTTTTTTTTTTTTTTTGAAAGTCAATACTTTGCGAAATAATGAGTGTTCGGCGATAAAGCAATCACCCTGTCGTGTCGAATTATTATGCTTTTAGATTCGAGTGAGCTAGACTTATTGCCATGATAATATGTAAGAATACCTACCTATAGGTGGCACCGTTTAAGGGAGCCGGGAGCAGCATAAGCATTTTACGCGTTTTTGATAGAATAAACTCGCAACTATTTGTTTGGAAATTCTTTCTTGGGTTTAAATCGACTGTATGTAGTTTTTTATACAAGCAAATTCAATTTTCAAAATCACTAAATAGTGTAATATTTTCGACTAGAAAATAAAAACGATAGGGAAATTAAATAAGAAAATAGTATAAAAAAAAAATGTAAATAATTGACTGAAACAGTTCTTCCCAAGAACCAAAAATATATTAGTGATAAATTGTTTAAAAAAAAAAAAATTACATAAAAACATATTTGTTCACTGGTATATCGGGGAAAATGATATTCATTGTGATTTAACGATTTAAATATAAAATTCAAAAGTGCTAATTTCCGCTTATTTCCTAGGTCCATAATTATTTATTTACAATCGATAAACGCCAAGTGAAACGCAACGATTCGAATCGCTCGAAAACAGAATAGAGTATACCTAACAGAAAGTACTTATAGATGTTTATACTTTTTAGCTGCACGATCGAGATGAAACCGAAAAGTCTGACAAATGGATGGTCGTCCAATGGAGTTCAATTACCAATCGAATAAACTTACTCCTTGGTCGAAACTTTGTGAAATCCGTTTTCGGCGTCACATAAAACACGTCAAACAATAATAGTTTATATGATTGCTGCGTGTGCTCGGAATCCAAAATCGACCGATAAAATACGTGCGGACAAGCGTTGAAAACTCCAGAAACCACTCCATATATCATATATTATTATAGAAACGTTTACGATTGGTGCGATAGTGTTATTGTATCGAGTATTGTATTGAGGCAGCCATACACAAATGAAAAACGATCGAGGATAATGGTTATAATCGTAATAATAATAATAATAATAATAATAGTAATATATTATATTTTTCGGTTTGACAATAACTCTGGCGGAGGAAAACGTGAAAAACTATACGTGGCGGTGGCAGAACACCAATACAACGGAAGAAAATTGATTTTTTTTTTTTTCATCCATTCATTTGTCATAAACCATAAAATTTTATAGGTTTACGGTTATTAACAGTGTTAGGGACACTTTACCCGTGGATACAAAAACCCGAACAGTTACAAAAATTTAGATCTTAGATACTGAGTGGAGCGATGAAGCTTAAGGTTTGACAATGTTGTTTATTTTTTATTCTTTTTTTTAATTTTATTTTTAATCTGTGAACAAATTTTCTACCAGAAATATTGTACTCCAATTTACAGATGTAGCACTTGTAAAAGAGCTACACTGGCTTGACTGGGGAGGTACTTTAAGAAGTCGTTGTTTTATTTTTCTCGTGAGTTTTCTCAATATATTAAAAAACCCGAACAAAATTGAAGAGAAAACTGGAAAAAGGGAAAATAGGTAAAATATTGAACAGATATTATTAAAGAAAATGTTTAATGCATATGTAACTATTTCACCATAATATGACATATATATATATTGTTGACTGAACTCGGCTCAGGATCGTTTTTTCGTTAACAATAGTTTATCGTTGCTTACAGATATACATTAAATTCCCCTCTGTAACCTATCTCTCCAACTCCCCTACCTCACAAACAGTGGCTGTACCGACATTAAAAGTATGTCCGTTTTGTTTATTTTATTATTCTTTCGTAGTTTCGTGGAAAAAATATCTCGATTACGCAACTTTTTTCGTAATATTACGTCAGAAACGTTTTAGAACGTTTTAGCACAATCATTTTCCCATTTAAAACATTTGTTCTCAGAATAATCTGATAATAATTTAATTTTAGATTCAAAATGGAACGAAGAAGCTTATGGTTTTACAAAGATATTTATTTTTTTTTTTTTTGTTCCGTGAACAACTTTTCTACCAGAAGACTTACTCATAGTTTTAAGTGAAGCGCCTTTTCTGAAAGGAAATCGGTGTAGGGAGGTACTTTAAGGAAGTTATTTTTCGATTTTTTCAGGATTTTTATGTAATAAATTTATAATGTTTCTAATTTGTATAAAATAAACGATATTTTTAAATAAATTATTTATGTTATATGTTAATGAAAAAAAATAAATAGAGCCCCTCCACACAAACCCAACACCTCCCCTCACCACCCCCAAAAATATTGTCCCAGATTCAAGACTGCCCGCAGCGTCACCCGGACTTATTTCTCGAAGCGCGGTCTACAATATCATAATAGTTTATAGATCGTATCAATATAATAGCGCTGGTCCTTTAGTCTAATCGCCGGAACGTCATCATCCGGTGCTAATTCGCGTATAAAATCATATTTAAGTTTTATTATTCCGTGTGTTTTATACGCCGCGTATAATTTAAACGAGAAACTGGCCGTTTCACAAAACGCCTTTGCTCGATTTAGCCAAACACGGTATTATAAATCCTGTGAGTGACGGTGCTAGACGACGATAAACCATTTTCCGGTCCATAACGTTTTGTATATAATACGCCATGACGAAAAGGAAACCGGGAGGGAGAAACGTCGCTAAAAATCAATCGCTTATTTTTTTTTTATTGCTTTTTCCCGGATTACATATTATATATCGACACGACCGGATTTTTACGTAAATTCACCATCGTAGTGTATATATAATTTTATCCGGACAAATTTCCATAATATTATTACCATACGAGTTTTTCGGGACAAATAAAACGCAGAGGAAATTTTTTCGAAGGTTTGAGGTCATTTCACCTTTCTTTATTTGCATACACACAGCATACATTATCTATGCACACGAGATTCAAAACCTAAAAGGAAAAAAAATGTTTATATTTAAGTGACAACTCGTACAACTTCGTATTTAAAATTTATAATTGGAGCAGAGTTATTTTTTTCTTTTTTCGACTTTCATTTTAAGGACAGACTGTCGTGGACTTCCGGACCGGATCTCCGTGTTAAACAGCACTGAGCGTGACAACTCAGCAAGAAACGTAACTGTGTTCAAATTTACACCAAAAATTAATAATAAAAAAAAAACGTTTTTATTTGATTTGTATTGTATTTTTTTTTAATAGTTGATGCTCCGGGGATGCGGAATATTTACTCGTGTACCGGAAAACATCCGGAAATACGTTCAGTTTTAGAAATAATTCAGTTCCGATAAAAGAGATGAGGAAGAACCCGAATTTCATCGGGAAGTTAGGTTTTAATTATTACCATTTTTCAGCGCGAAATAATAAAGGAAGTCCTGCAATGTTATCTTTATGCTAATAACTCTGTCAACATTCATTTTTATTTTCATCCCTTAATCACTGAAAAAAATTATATAATAAATACTTTTTATTTTTCCACTTTTTAAACATTTTATAAAGCCATTTTACAATATATTATTTTAAAAACATTGATGTATCACACATTCATATCGCATTAATAGTTTCTTAGTTATAGTGGCTTTAATATATAGACAATAGGTATGGTGAAAAAAATTAATATTCAATAAAAGATAAGGAATTACCGTGCCGATTGTGATTCCTTTTCCTGTAGCGTGTTTAAGGGATGAAAATAAAATGTAATTTTTTTCTACATTTGTGTTCCTCTCACACTAAACCTGATTGCAATAAACAAATGATTATTGACAGAATTATTAGCATGTGATAACATTGTAGGACACTCTGTACATTACGGGTTTTGTTTGTACGTCGACCACAGTCATCCAAATGCATAGTACTTGGATTCAAAAAGAAATAATAAAAACACAAAGCAGACGCATTAAATATTTTACATTTTCATAGTTTAGTCATTTATAAAAATTATTACGTGCAAGAGGGTTTATGAAATAACACGGAAATACGATCGAATATCTGCGTTAGATCGTAATTATAAACGGCGAAAAAAATATTATCTTTATATAATATTATAGTGTAAGGTTAAGTTATAGTTTTTAGACCAAAAGTATCCGGGTCTAAACCGGAAAAATTATAATCTTCAATAGCGTCTTTTTTTCTTATAAGTTTTGACGACTCTGATTTTGACAACCAATGTTAAGTCTCATAAGCCACTAAGCCATTGATAATCTACGAAGATTTTTGGAATAATTTTTATTTTTCGGTCGTTAAGATCGTTTAATATTTTATCACTTTTTTCATAATATGTTCAAGATCTTAGACCGTTTTCACACTCGCCGATATCGATAGAAATAAAATTGTTTGGTTTAAATGGACAGTTTTCATATTTACACCGATCTGATAAAAATATTGTTTTAGTACGACGGTGTGCTTGTTGGACAAACAACCGGTGTCTGACGATATTTTCATCTTTTCGATTTCAATGACAAATACAGTTAGTCAGTTTTCACACACGGCCGATAATATCGTCGTACTAAGATAGTTTTATCATGCGAAAATAGTTGAAAAACTTAATTTCGTCTTTTAATAATTTGTTAAAAGTTGTATAAAATACATCTTCCACATATCTAACTTCTAACATAGGATGAACCCAATACCTCCTTGTTGAGGTTTGCATATTCAAACAACGTTTTTTTCTAAGACGCAAACATGTCAACAGAGCTAACTTTTTTTTATTGTTATTCATTTTAATTAATTAAAAATGATACTCATTCGAGTTAGAAACTACTAACTGCACCCGTACGAATTCTGACGAAAATCAGTGATCAGGTTGATACCGTTCGCCACCGCCGACGATAAATCGGTCTTAATGTGAAAAAAATATCCGATATCGTCCTACACCGCCGACGTCAAGATCAGTCGATAATATGGTTGAGTATACAGTATATTATCATTTACCTTTAACATTATATTATTATCGAAGGTTGAATGTCAACGTTTTTAGATGTATATACCTGAATAATATTATTATTATTTTTTTTTAAAATGTGAGTTTGTAAATTTTAAAAACAAAAGTCGACACGAATTTACAGCGTGTATAGTATACATTGTATACATAATAAGGTAAAAAAAGTGTTGAAATTATAGTGAAATGGTAATACACTCACATTAAACGAGTATGTGTACATAATATTATAAAACTGTAATGTTTAAAAACGACCAGAATTTAATTCGCTCGAAATCTCCGTATTACTACAGATTCATAATCAAATTGTCATCATGTATATACATTTATAAGTACAAATACAACTGCACAACTCGTCATGCGGGAAGAAAACAAATACAAAAACGGTCCTCGCGGGCTGAACGCAAAGAACCGATGATGATTGGACGGTTAGAAGAAAAAAATAAATAAAAAATCCCGCAGCAGATCTTCGATGGTCAAAAAAAATACCGTGTATTTTCGTGATCCCGGACGCCATAATCACATTCGTGTATATCATTATGATATTATATTTTAGTACGACCGCAATAATGTAATACTCTTGTCTATTTTAATGCAGGTCAATAATTTGACCGATCCGGTATCCGGATCACAATGTTATATAACCCGAATTCCGAATAAATCCGTTCAATCCGAACTATTCTCAAATCCAATGCGTTGATTTGTCTAAAATTGACTAGGTACTAGAAAATAAAAACCTAGATATCGATAATAGATACTATCAAACACAACAACTTGGCGCAAATCAAACGAATATTATTTTAAATCGCCGTGGTTGCGCTGTATTTTGAATTAGTCAGTTGTATTTTCAATCAAATTAATATAATAAATATTATTTATACCGTAATCCAGGTTAAGACTCATGATCCGGATTGATTTTCTTAATCCAGATTAAAAAGATTGTAACGACGTTTGTTTCAATCCAGACCGATAATCCGGATATGGATTGATTTAGATTTCATGTTCAACACTACTATAAAGTGTGTTATTATAATATTTATAGGTGCGTACACGGTACACATGCCTTCGGAATACATACACGGTGCACTCTTATACATTATGTGAAAATCACGAAAATATTGAGATCGTGAAATGTTGTAAGCGACAAAAAAAATATTGACAAATGATAGTTTATTTTAAATTTTAGTAATATTCTTTTTACACGCTTTTGCACTTTTAAATAATATCTAATAACTTGTAACATAGCGTAGAAAATACTACATGAGTTAATCAATTGAATTTGCCCTCTTAGTATAATATAGCCGCCAGACTTTCCATTTACTCATACTTCATAAAGTAGATTTTACGCAGAGTATATTGCTATCAGGAATATTATTATATTAAAACTAGCGACAATAATAGATTAGTTCATTATTTATTATTCTCACAATTTTCAAAAATTATACAGTCAAAAAATACTGACAGTATAAATAAAAACGACAATAAAAATGACGGAACGTATATAAAAAACATATAATTATAATAATTAATAGTATTAGTATAATACCAATGTGCCTATAATGGATCTTTGTTAATAGGCATAATATCAGTCATACGTTGACGAGATATTCCACTTTTAGATTTGAATAGGGGAAGAGTAATTATTAATGGAAATTAAAAACGCCGCATGTATGTATATGAATTTACAAAGCAAATTTCCTAGTATTCACTGTTTTAATTCGTAATTTGTATGTTTATCTTTTGTGTTTCGCGGTTTAGACTTTTGCGATTTTTACTGTCACTCGTGGCTAAGAACCAGACGTGGCCATTCCTATATAAAGGTATAACCTGACCCCGAGTGATGTGCGGTACGACATGTCACATACACGAAAAAACAGGATAATGTTTACAAAATAAAGATAAACCAGAAAACGTGTCTTGTCTGAAATAATAAATTATTATTGCAGAGCACATATAATCGTAATCCAATAATACCGCGTGCAAAAAAAAAAACAGCCAACACGACGCCTTAATATTGTATTATACACACGATTGCATTGAGGACACTGGATAAACTGAGAAAACTTAGATTAAATAAAAAAATAAAAATCTAAGGGATACAAAAAGGTTGTAGGGGAACCCATGGTAATAGCAGAAACCTAATTTTTAACTCTTTGTACTGTGCCGAATTTTCAGACGGATTCTTAATTTCCATATCTAATTAACTTTATTTGTTACTTAGATTTAAATTACCTTACAATTTAAAAGATTTAAAGAACATTATTGCAATAAAAAAAAAGGATATACTTCGCCACTGTTATTGGTGAAAAGTCGAAAAGGTAGGATACAGAAGGGAATTTAATGTATATCTGTAAGCAACGATAAACCATTGATAACGGAGAAATCGATTCTGAGCGAAGTTCAGTTAATAGTGTAATTTGTCAACAATATATATGTCATATTATGGTGAAATAATTAAATAAGCTTTATATATTTTCTTTAATAATATTTGTTTAGTATTGTGTCTATTTTCCTGATTTTCCCTAAATGTTTTCCCATTTATTGGGAAACTCATAGAAAAAGAAATGTTAAAAAAAAATCAAAATTAAAAAAATTACCTTTTTAAAGTACTATCCCAGTCAGATTTCCGTTCAGAAAAATTGGTACACTTGTAAATCAAAGCTTTCTGAAGAAGTTTTCTGATTCAAAAGTAGTTTACAGATAAACAAAAAAAAAACATCTTTATAAAACCAATGCATTCCTCGTTCCGCTCCGAATCTAAAATGGTAGGAAAATATTATGTTGACAATAAATTAGTTATTCCACCGTAAAGTGATTTTTGTTAGTAAAAACAGCCATACCACTTCCCTAAATGGGTATCAGTAGTAAATTATTAGAAAAGACACAGTCTATACTTAAGATAGCCATTAAAATATTAAAAATTATTTTAAAATGTTTCATATTTGTGGACAATATGGAAAACCAGCTACGGACCACTTAGTATTAGAGAAATAGTGTAAAATACCGATTTTCTCGTTTTTCCCCGGTTTTTCACATTTGGTAAAAAACTTTTAAGTAATTTTGTATTCTTATCTTTTGGTTTTAGTAATATAACTAAGACTAATTTCTTTGGGGGGTGATATCAATATTTATAAATATATCAAGAAAAAATCATAACTAATGTATACTATAACTCACAATTTTATTAACATATGACGTTAACAATAAACGAACAAATATTGATAATGTAGCATATTTCACAAGTGATATTACGCATTTTGTATTGTTTATACCAAATTATTGCAAAACAAAAGAAAAAAGGTCTGAATTCTAGATCTGTTTAGAAGGTGATTGTATCACCCACATCACTTGTGTACGTCAGTGATAGGTTTATTTCAAGTCTAGAATTATTTAGGGACTAAAATATTTTAATTACAATATACTTCTATAAAATTTAATTTAACATATTTTTTTAAGAAATATTTTTTTTTATATTTTTAACATTAAAGTATGTAGTTTAAAGTATTTGACACGATTGACTACAGGCACGATAAAGTGTCAGAAGTTCAAGAGAAGGCGGGTCGTTATGGTTTTTGGGATTTTAAAGAAAAGAGTATTTTTATGCATCTCTCAAAAACCAGCGAATGACGAGCACTGGTATACGATATGACTTCAAGCCGGAATTTTAAATTTCAATTTCTCTACGCGGATGGTCATACTCGACTTTTAGACCTTTAGAATATAAGTAAAGCAGTAATATATTACATACTAGTTTGTAAAGTTATTAAAGTTTGCTCGGAAACCTTTTTTCTTTAGCAAAATTGATCCAAAACTTTCACAGCATATGGCTTCAAAAGTACAGACTTTCAGTTTACCAATTCCTTTTTTTAAAAGTTATATTTATAGATCCCCAACGCTATTTTTTAAGATGACCGCCAGTTTTTCTAAAAAATTTAAAGTATACCTTTTATAATAAAGAATATGACGATAAACCGATTTCAGATTAAATCTATAGCTCGAAAAAAAATCTGAAATTTAAAACTTATATAAAAGCAAACCGACAACAGTCAACATTTTTGAACCAGATTTTAAATTTCGATTTTCTCTTAGATGCTAAAGCTATTTTTTTTTTTTGGTAAGTTACACAGGAGGGTGAAAAAACAATGCTACCTACTTTAATAACCATTTCATTAGTTTTCGTAATTTTAAAAATATATTTATAGTTACCTACTGTAATATAGAAACGATCGATTTTTAACAAGAACATGATGTGTGAACGATTTGTATACCGAGTCGTCACTGAACTTCTGGCCAAAATATGATACGATTTAAAGTCTGAAACTTGAAAAACGCATAGATCCCGATTTCCAAAATGTATAAAAATAACGCCGAGAGTCGTATTATCTATGTTTTTAATTTCGGTCACGTCGTCTCATTGTTATAATTTTTAATATAAACTCCAAACGGTCAAAACCCAAATATTCTTAATGATAATATTATATTCACCGTTTAACGATTAATTGTATGCACGCATAGGTTTTATTTATTCCTCTAATGCAGACCGAAGCCCAACAAGAATAGATAATATCCATGAATACAAACTCAACTAAAACTAACTTAAGGAATATAAGTAATTAAAACTAACAAACACACCTCATATGATCTTGTATATAATTCGAGATGAGCCCAAATAGATAAGGATTACAACTAATTGCCTAAACTAAAACTAGAAGTGTAATTAACGTCAGATAGAAGGGTGACTAGAAGCTGATAAAGCAAATCAAGTTTGGTAACATGCATTAGCCGGATAATTATTTAAAAAAAATCGCCAGATAATATGATATGGAAAAAAACAGCTGATGAACGGATGGGACGGGGAGGAACTTTCAACAAAATCGAAGTGATAAGAGATTAGGAGAATATCTGAGAATATCTAATAGATAAAAATGAGAGATTATGCGCTCGACTGCGATCGGTGAGACTAGAGAGGTTTAAGAGACTTTGGACAGGGTAATAATCATGGGGAAAAAGAGGAATAACGTTTGGAGGAAATATATATTCGCGTTATTTTTTCATATTCACTTATTAAAGCTTCTATTTAGTTTTCCGTCGTAAAAAACGTAACAAAACTAGAATCGTAATAAACTAGCTATCGTTCGGACGAATATTATACGAACTTCGATGTTTACTTTCACCTCGTCGTTTACGCGATCACCTCACCGCTCCCATACATACAGGATGATACTTTTAACCCGCCGACTTATGATTATTGATAAATATACGAACATTTAATTTAAAATTTTTTTTACAGAATATCGTTTACCAAACCGTATTATATTTACAATGGTATTTAGGTAATTAGTAATACACTACAAATTTTAGCGTTATCTAAACATAAGACAGACACGAAATTTTAAGATGTGCATTATTAACGTTATTGCCAATGCTGGGCAATAGCAGTTCATAATTGTTAAAAAAAAAAACCTATAAAATAAGATTAGAACTAAGTTTTTTAAATGTACAAAATGTCCAGCTCAGTTATGTTAGAAATTGCTCGGTGAACATAACTATTTATTTGAAATTTTTTTTTTTTTAAGTCACTCACCTATGACCGGTCAGTTCAAAAATTAATTCAGTTAATTAAACAACGAATGTATCACTGGTTTCTTCTAAAATTTACCCTTGAGCAGGTTCTTGATAAAAAAAAAAACTCGCCTTGTATATTTTACGGAATATTTTTATTCCGTTTTTGTATTTATGTACTCACTGCTATTCGATAGTCAATTATACAATTCAGTACTTATCAACCGTTATGTTCACGTCCACCTTTCGCATCAGCACCCTCTCGCGTCGTACTCACCATCAATTTCATCATCATTTGTTCCATCTTTATCCTCTAACAACCTTTTCAAAATCGGTTCCCATTATTTTATTCGATTTAATTCGTATGTCTACACCTTTGTTGATATACTCACAGTATTGTTATTGTTATCATCGGCGGGAAATAATAAATCTTGCAGCGTTCATCTAAATCACGCCATAGAGCGCCAAATCAATTCCGTCATACAGTATATACACTGTAGTATATACAATAATATACTTACGAAATTTTGATTATTTATAGCTCGGCGGATATTTTTAAGTTCAATATCTTGTTTGTTTTTTTTTCTTTGTTTTATCTTCGGGTCACCACGCCATTGTGATTCACATAGAAGTGCTTCGGGACAAATTGAAACGACGCGATTTATTCACGATATTTACGTTAAAATAAATAATAATGCATTTTCTGATAATTCGAAAGAGATACGACATTTTTAATTTAGTTCTTTTTTTTCATATTTTTCCTCGGTAAACGGTTTTTTGAGATGTAGTCGACAAAGAAGTCTATAGACGCGAAACATTTTTTCATGATAATATGATGGCACGGCACTTTTTAACGATTAGGTTTATTATACTTAATATTTTTGATTTTTCAATTCGACGGGCATCCCGAAACTATGGTGAAAACACAAATATTAATAAGAAATGCGAGCGAATATTCCGTGATCTTTATCGAAACCGTAATATAATAATAACAATAACAGTAATAATGCTCGCGCCGAAATAAACGAAGCGAAATATCCAGTGCCTATACAATATGAAAACATATACTATAACGTCCGGTCCGTGAATCTTACATGGGTCATTTTTTTCATCGATACAAAGGCAAAAAATATCACTAGAATATTGTTGCGACTGCACAAAGACCGAAAATGAAACGACTTCAATAATTATTTACCGCAATAAGAATAAAGGCGAAAATCTACGATTTTGTTTCAAAATTATTTTTATTTCGTTTTCTGCACATGACGCGTGACGAATGAAAAAGGCACGATAAGGCGGATTTTCAGTTTCGTTTTCGAGGACGTTACACGTGCATTTGGGAAATTCGCATCATTCAATGTACGGTATGAATGTTTTAAAAAAAATAACACACCCATCAATGAAACTAAAAGCTTTTCCGCTACACTTAGAATCAAAACACCGGATTTAAAAAAAATATATAAATTATTATTACACTAGCTACTTACAGGTAATATATTTAATTTAGATGACGCTACATTACGTGCACAGTGTCCGCGGAAGATTAGAGTAAACTGGATAGTTGCCCAAGGCATCGTGCTTCGTGAAAGGCTTCGCGCCAATCCGATTTAACGTCCATATTACGTAATCGAGACTACATCTACAATTTTTATTATGATTAATTATTATTTTACATTTGTATTTTAAATACACATAGGTATACTATAATGAGAGCTTTTATTGACGTCCCCTTGATTTTGTGAATTTGGGCAAATAATAAAGGGGGCTATAGAAGGATAAGTATCCAAAATAAATATTTAGACTCTTTGAACCTATGATTTTTCTGTTCGGTTTGATTTCAAAGATCGTTGCCTCCTCTGCCTGCGCACGCTCATGCGAATGACATTGTGTAAAATATCACAGTTTAAAAATAATTTTATCTGCTGGATTCGTTCAGATATTAAAACTAAAATCACGAAATTGGTTTTGCTGAATGCAAATTTGCTCTATCGTGTTAATATCGTGTAACTTTTTACGATCGAAAGACTACAATATATTTCATCGATTTCGTTAAAATAGCGTATAATTTATAAATATGAAATAAATTGAAAGGAACACGCTTACTTTCACGGACCGAGACGGGAAAAACAGCGAGTACCATTATATGATGGAAGAAAACCGAGAAATAAAAGTCGTCGAAATACGTGAACGCGGCGAGGAGCAAGACGCGAATCATCAATTTAATTCTATTCTGCTATTTGCCGTTAAAAACTACCCGCGGTACCTACTCAGCCGACCTTCGAAAGAAGCATACACGGCGTACTTGACTTAATGTCTCGTGAATAATGTTTTGCTGTCTTTATTTGTCGTGAGCGTAAAATTTCTAAAATCGCTATAAAACGTATTTTTTTCACTTTATGTTCGGAGAAAGATTTCTGGTTGAAAAAAAAATGCTCGCCAGTCAGTTTTTTCGGTGCCAAAACGTCACGTACAATCAGCGTAAATCCGCACGTCGTCTAAATCAAAATAATATTATGCAAACAAGGCTGGCGTAATTTACCGCCAGAGACAAATTGTTTTATACTTAAATGTTCGACCGTTAGCCCAGCCGAAAAAAACTTAAATAAGTACATGTAAACAATGTCAAACCGTTTAATTTGTCATAATATTATATCAACATATCAATAACTGATTTGATGTGTTTGTAACAGGTACCTAACAGTTTAATCGTCGTTTTCAATAGGTACTTATAAGTAGTGTTTACACTACTTATAAGTAAGAAAACATATTTATATTAACTAATAATCAACTAATGTTTCTGATAAAAGTGAACTTTTCCCGAACTCGTTATGGTTTATGTGTTTTTTTCCCCCCGAACGAAACAAAAAAGTTCAAACCACAATATTGTATTTTCAATTGTGCAACAGTAAACCTGCACGTGCCTAAACTTTTTTCATTCACTTAAAAACTTATTTTCGTAATAATAATATTATAATATTTCATTCGTACGATTGACTTATATATTGTACTTATACATTGACTTATACTTATATATTATGGCCACTCGTATTTTTGCCTCGGAAAATGTTAAAAAAAAGTTTAAATATTACATTTGTTTTTTTTTCGGACGTATTAAAAAAAAAAAAAGGAAAACACTCTTTTATCCCGAACCCTTTATTTGACCTATGGTATTTGATAGCTTATCGACCTTTTTAATATATGAGAAACATAAAAAAAAATTACCATGCGCCGTTTGTCAGATAGTCGAGTTTTGAACGCTGAAAAAAATTGTTTACCAACGTAGGTATATGCGTATTATAGGTGGAGGAAAATTGGAGAAATTTCGTCGAAATTTGCGGTCCGGACTCCGTACCTATTTAAATAATAATATTTCAATCGGTCGGATTCTGCGAGTTAAATATAACGATACGTATTCCGATAAAACGAGGGTTGCAGTTCATTTAAAGTGATATCAAAAATTGTGAAAAGCAAAACCGCGGATCATCATTCGCATATAGATGAAAAGGTTTGTTTATTATGCTATAGAATATTATAGAAAAATTAAAAAACCGCAACCGGACAAAATTAAGTGGAAGAGTGTCAACGTTGCCCTTAATATCTAAACCATTATAAAGGATCGCGTTTAGGCAAATTTATTGACGGTTTTGAAAAAAGAAAAAGGCAAATTTATCAAGTTCGATAAAAATCACTAATTAACAACCTAATAAATTTAAAAGGAAAATAAATAAATAAATTGTAAAAAATGTATCAGGGTTTTAAAAAAATTGATTAATATTATCAGATTATAAAATAATAATTTTTTTGTTCGTATTCAAGATATCGAACAAATACTCAAACTTCACACACAGCGAATTCTCTTTTTTTTTTTTACGTTAGTGAAAATTTGGTTTATCGATTAAATCCGATTAAAATTTGTTCCATGTTATGTTAATATAAAATACTGGAAGCGATGATAAACTATTGTAATAAAAAAAAAAACAAAAACAGCTTGCGAACGGAGTTCGATTAAAATATTTTTTAGTCAATTTTAATTAAACACACAACCCCTATAGATGTTAATTTACATTTACAAAATATATCACAATTTATTGTTCGTGGTTTTAACGGATATTTTCATAAATTTGACCTATTAAAAATACATACATTACACTGTCCCCCCCTTTTTTTGGTTTCCAGGTTTTCCAATAACAAAACCATTTAGTACGCCATTTGTTTTTTATTTGTCTGATATATTTCACAATTTGTTTAGACCTTCTACGACCATTATAACCGTAATTACTAATTATGGTGGTCCGTAGAAACGTTTCTCCAGTCGCCGGATTTTTAAAAAGGTACAAAATGTGTGTTTTTTTTTTTAATGTCATCGTTTAATTCACCATTTTTTTATATATTATGTTTGATATTTTTCAGAATTTATTTAGACTTTCTCAAGACCGTCATAATTAGTATATTTTTAAACTAGTGAACTACAGGCGACACAAATATCGCCCAACGAAAATATGTTATCGCCTAGTTAATTGTGTTTTTAAAGACTGGGTGACACACGATAATTTTCGTAAAAAAAATGTTTAAATTGTGTAGAAAAATAACTAAATAATGAATGATGAATAAATTAATTGTACTATATTATTTTCATATTATTGATACCGATTCGACATTAAATACGAAATATATTTATTATTATAGAATATGAGTAAAATTAGTAAATACCAGAAATAAAATTATGGATAAAATGATGAAAAATATTTACGGCACACCGTGGCGTTACCGTTTTCATTGTTTTTAAATTTTGCAACTTATGTTTTCTACCAGCAATATTGCTCAGTTCAAAAATTGATAATAGACCTTTTTTGTTGTATTTTTAATCTAGTTCTTGAATAAGTAATTCGTTTTTTGATTTTTTTTAATATTTGAGAAAATCCGGAAAATGACAAAAATTAAAACTGATCAATTTACGGCACTATAGGATTCTATTGCTTTGAATTTCTATAAAAAAAACATTTCTCCAATCGAAAATCAACAAAAGACATTTTCTGTTCCATTTTTAATCTATTCGATGACCAATAAAGTAGTTTTTTAATTGTCTTTGTAGTTTTTTTAATAATTTAGCAAAACCGAAAAATACGTAGAAAGAATAGAATATTTTACGAAATAAATCTTTTATTATTTTAAATTTTGTTTTCTTTAATGTAATTCAGTTAAAAATATTCATAGAAATTGTAATTTTAACAGAGAACTTACGTTTGCTTTTTGATTTTTCAAGACGTCGTCAAACTTTCAAAACATTTGAGCCATTGTTGAGCTATTTATTTATTTTACGAGTTTTTTACGTAATTATTATTTGGTAGATACTCTGTGGATAAAATTGTTAGAGTAAACACAAATGCTTAAAAATTTGATAGAAGGAAAATTATAAGTCATACTTAGTGGTAAAAAAAAAAATGAGTTTTTAAAGTCTTTTTTTTTTTTCCAAAAACATGTGTAACCGAATTTCGCTCCGTATCGTTTTTCGTTAGCAATGGTTCATCGTTAGTTACAGGTATAAATTAAATACATATTTTTATCATGCGTTCATTGTAAATTTGACAGTGTTCTTTCATAAGCATAATGTGCAACTTACAGTTATTTAATTTCATGTATAGTTTATTTTTTTTATTGTATTTCTTAAATGGTTGATCAAACCAGGAGTTTCGGACCAAGGTTTCTCTGGTTGAAACTATATCGATGGTATTTTGTTAAAAGAGCGTGTACCACTAAAAATCTAAAAAAAAGTTTTTCAGAAAAATTAGGAGGATAAACTTGTGAAAGGGCGTATTTAAATATAGAAAGAAACAGGCGCCCGTTTAAAATATAATCAAATCAATACTGATTTGTTAAAAAGACATATACCGCATTAAATTAATATTGTATACTTTGTGTACAAGATATTATTTGTATGAGTAATTTTATTGTTTTTCATGATATTTTTTGCAAAACTTTTTTTTTGCTTCCTGAAAAAAATAAAATAGAATTTGATAACGCCCTTTTAACAAAAAAAAAGTCGATATTATAGTTTTTATGAAATTGTTTCTTGGAATTAAAAAAAAAAAAAAAACAAAAACAAAAAAATTACGTTTGAATTGTCACGGGAAAATCAAAACAGTTCTCGTATCTATCGTTAACTAATCGATCAAAATCAGTTTTCTGTTTAAATCCGTATAACCTAGTGCTGGCCCTCGGCGCTAAACTCGATCGCACGCCGACTTGAATCCTGCCCTGGTTTTCTAGACCGCGTCTGAAGTCTACGGGAATGAAATCGTCGTCGGTTTGTGTAAGTCTGTTTTATTAATAAAACTGCTACAGATTTATCCGAACCGATATGCGTGCGTTACCTGTTGTAGACCGCCCGGGAACCCATTCGGGAACCGTCTCGTAGGCGCACGAAAAGTTGTTTACAAACAGAAGATAAAAAAAAAAAAAAAAAAAAAAATATAGAACACTGTAATACATGAAATGCGCGTTCCCGTAGGACCGTTCGCGAGGTGTAAAATAAAGTTTATATTATACGGAAAAGTATACGAAATATATTATTGTCACGCGGGAAACGTCGTCTGGCGAACGAGGAGAAAAATGTCGGCGGTCACCGCGGGGTGACGTAGTGTCCCGATGTATTGTTATGGACGAGTGCGATAATACGAGTGGTACCATACCGTACACTATAGCTACCTATATAATATGTGTCGCCGGCAGTGAACGAATGCGTTTTACATTATGCGGTCGAGAAAAAGATAGATGGGATTCGATATAATATACGAGGTTTTCGGTGCACACGGGAAAAAAAAAAAAAAAAAAAAACGTATGCGCCACCGTCGTCGTCGGGGGATGAAATTCGATTCAAACGTTTTGCCCGATATTCTGCGTTGTTATATATTATTATTATAATAGGTACTATTTTTTTTATTTTTTTTTTCCCCCGCCTACGGATCAATGTATAGGTAATGTCATTATGGTAATGCCACGCGCGGCGATAACCCGCAGCCACAGATCTCAGTTAGTTGTCGGGTTTAAAAAAAAAAATGATCAGCCACCATATCTTTAGTTTGTGCACGGAAGAAGCACCACTTCCCCGAGTCAATTTAGTTAGCGTTTTATTTTATTTTTTTTTTATTTATACTTATAATATCCGTCTTGTGTAATCAATTGTTTTCCTTTATTTTTCGATCCAAATAATTCTTTAACACATGATATATACTGGCTGAAAATTAAAACAATCTTTATAAATCACTATGGTGCAAGACTAGTCGAATTAACATGTTTTTTTTTCTGTTTTTAATTAAATTAATACTGACAATATTAAGTACAGCAAAGTTAAATATAATTCTTAAGAAAAATGAATTAAGTTAGTATTGATTAAGTTAAAAATAAAGATTTTTTTTTGTCAAAAACAAATAAGGATCACATAAAATGAAATATTAACATTTTACAGAAAGTCCATATAAATTAATCCATGGCTATTATACGCCACGCCTCATTATCTTGTTACGTCAATAATCACTTTATGAATTTCTAAAAATAGAAAATATCACTCGGAATTTCACTGAAATTAGAAATTTGTCAAATGACAGATACGTGTAAAATTATGTCAATTATTTGCTTTCAACCAAAAATTAACGTGAGCTAAAATACACATAAATAACTTAACAAGCTAACACGTTAAGTACCGCAAAACAAGAATTGTATTTAGTTAAAAGTTTATCGTGTAAATATTTACTTAGATTTTAGCTTTTAACGTGTTAATGCCCAGCCTTATTACTACGATATAATGCACATTTTGTTTGGAAAAAAAGACTTAAGTCATAATATAATGATGTATGACTTAGTCATTTAGAATTGAGTAATTTTGGTTTGGCCGTTAAACAATTTAGCAGTATGCCATTGAGCGATGTTCAAAAGTTATTTGCGTATTGAATTGATAACTACGCGAATTTTTTGAAAATGTTTTCTTTACTTCGATTATTTCACTTTTCTTATACTTAGTAATTTGTACCAAATGTATAATTGATACTGTTACAATTATGTCGTTACGAGTGTTATTTAGCACGTGATAATTATTATTTCATATGGTTTTTAAATGTTTGAATTAGGTAGTCGTCGCCAACAGATGTCAACTACGCGATTATTGTTTGCCCTGTTATTAGTTGTTTAAAATGCTTAAATTTATTAAATAAAGTTAATTAATGTTTAGAACTATGTTTTTTTTCTTATAGTAGGTACCTAGTAGATACATATTATGTACTATATACTTAGTATTACAAAGTTGCACGTAGTATAATAGAGTATTGTTAAAAAAAAAAAAAATTATTTTAAAAATAACAAAATTAATCGGTTTTATTAATTTGAACACGGCCGATTTTTCAAAATAGTCACAAGACGTACAATTTAACCGGTATTTTAAACCGAAAAAATAAAAGAAGTACTAAAACCATTAACCACAAAAAATAATTTCAGTTTGATGCCCGTTCACGTACTAAATCAAATAAATGCGACATATTTTTACATAGATTCACAGGTATAGATATAAATTAATGAATATTGTTGAATGCATTTATTATAGCTTACACAGGAGTCATGAACACATATCGGTAAGCATCTTTTTCAGAAAAATGTCGGTTAGATTCTCCCGACACGACTTTGAAAACGGATCTTCCGTTAATATGGATCCCGAAGACGAACAACGAGACTTTCGAAATTTAACCAGGGCACATCACCGTCTGATCTTGAACCGGAGTACCTAGATTCATATTGGATAATAATATTATTATTAGCATAATGTTCGGAAATATGGCTCCGTTTCAAAATGTCCTACAGTGTACAACACTAATATAATTAAATTAATCCGTTACCGAAATATTGTTTACTATAGCATTTAGATATATTCGTTCACCGTTCATCAACTTACACGGTGTTTCTTGTAGGAGTTCCCGTCGATAACAGATCCGTTTTGTTATACGTGCTCCCAGTCATTAGATAGGTATACTAGCAGTAAAGTCAATCATCGGTTGTTATCGTGGTAAAGACAGCTCAAATGCAAAATTTGGCCGCTTGATGTTTCCCTTAAATGGCTTGAACGATCTAATGTCACCCTGGAAATACGAATCAGAGGTCGAGTAGTCCCGATACAACGAGAATTCGATATTCTATACTCAAAATTAATGCGATGAATTATCCGCGTTCTCTCACGTTAAAAATAATTATAACGTGATTTGGTAATTGTAAAGGTTATCTCGGACTCCATTGTGTGAATAGGTACGCGTTCGTTAATAACAAAAACTATAGTCATATTAAAGAACGTTAATTCGATAGTAATCCCTACGGAAACTTGTTGCGTTATTCGTCAATAAACGATATTTTAGGTAGTAAAACCGTAGATCTTACACTACTAGAATGCTCTTATCATACATACCTAATATATATTATAATTATTTATCCGTGGTCCTTGTCTAAGGAGTAGGATTAGGTTTTAATTTTTCTGATTTTTTTTTTTTGATATACCAAAAACGTATTTTTCGATTTTTTTAACGCCCTTTTCATAAAACACCGTCGAGTTATAAAATGTATCGGATGATTATTTAACTGTTTTAATATTTATATTAATGGTTTTTCATAACATCAATAATGTCATAAACGAAAATTGCAGGATAAAATTCTAAACCCACATAACATTCACCGTTAACATTTACATACCTACTACACGAATGTAGTCGCGCACAGACTCCAACAATTTGTAGGTCCCCGGTCCTACAAACACGAAATAACGTCGCGTGTGTGTGTGGCAAAACCGGGCCGTGTTTGAGAGGCGAAATGTTTTGAACACCGCCGATGACGACGCTATTTATTTTTGACGTCGCGTATAGTGTGCGTATTGTTATGGACCAGTGTTACGCACGATGAATGCGTTTTACATTGTGCGGCCGGCCGAGGGGAAGAAGGACGGGTTACGCGACGATTTATTATGATGATAATATTTAGGTACCTGTGGTTTTCGAAAAACGAAAACGTGCGGGCGAGTATGCGGAATTTTTGTTTTCGGGCCGAATAAAATGATATTACAGAGTCAAGCGAGTTTACCGCGAGAGTACCCATCTCATGTTCCAGATCGAATGCAGTAGGACGATACATATTTCCAACGTAATCATATGAAAAACAGTTTAGATTTTTCAATAAATTACAGGAATGAAAATTGAGACTGGATACCGATATCGTCTATATTTGTTTCGCATCTAGGATTTTTTAAGATATTTTATTTTGTTTTTCTTTGTTTCCCCTACCGTAACCTTGCCCCCCTGACACTAGATACAAGATACAAGATAAATTCCACATTTTCCAAAAGATACTAGATACTATTTGATCTTCCCCTTTAGATACTACCATATTAGATACTAAATACTGTATCTAAGATAGATTAATAATAAAAACCCTATAGTATATGTTCGCGTATGATGTCAGGTTTTAACTTTGTTTCTAACGAAATAAAAGCGTTACGCATATTGTGAAAAAAAATAAAATCTACTCTATTATTACAATTATTAAACGAAATACGGATATCGCAGAATGTGTAATATCGAAAATGGCATACAATCGCCGAAATGTAACCGCTGTAATGCGACAATTGTCGTGAATAACGTTAGAACGGAAAAATAAACGGATCGCGATGCGTATCCAGCGTCTAGCACCTTTACGGAACAGAAAACAGCTACAAGACGCGCCGGGAAAAATAGGCGTCTCCGAATGCAAGATACCGGATACCGTAAATTGAGTTCAAACGAAACGGGACACAAACGCATGCGAGATACGCGGGCCGGACACGTCAGACGGCATCTCGAACGCTGCCCGTCACTGTTTGTGCGCGGGCGGTGCAGCGGGCGCCGAATAACAACCGACGGTCGCGGGTGCGGGGTGGAGGCGGAGGGGGGGAAACGGCGCAACGGGCCGTGTGCGCGAACCGTTTCGCCGCGCGGAAATAAAACGGCACCGGCGAATATTATTTTCATCTATCCTTCCGGGAGTCGCGCGCGCGCGTTTTTCGCGCGGGAAATAAAACGGATCGTCGCCCGTCTGTCTTTCTCGCGGGCCCGCGCGCCGGAACGCGGCGTAACCGTACGGAACGCGCGTAACATATTTTATCCCGCGGGGTGACGGCGGCGCGACGACAACGACGTATTGGCGTAGGTGTTGCCGCGGCGCGCCCGCGCGGGACCGTCCCGGCGACATTAATAACTGTCCTCGCCGACAGCGCAGTTCTCGCCCGTCCGTTATTTTTGCGGGCGCCGCGGGCATTCGCGTTTCTGTCGGTCGGCCGAGGTCTTTTCTCATTTCGGATCCCGCGTGCGGCGTAGAACGCGTTTCGGTCCTGCAAAGGCGTTTATTTATTATTTTTATTATTATTATTATTTTTTTTTTTTTCTACACTGCGCGCAAACAAAATAACCTCGATCCGAAGTGTCAAGCGTAGCGACTTTTCTGAACGGGAATTTTCCCGGGATGGTACTTCGGGAAAATCGTTTTTTTTTTTTTTGATTTTCCCAGGAGTTTCACCCGATAAATCGGAAGGACCGGACAAAAACCCGAGGGAAAACGGGGAAAATGTACGAAATGTACATGGTGAGGAAGTCACCTCTTGATTTTCCCAGGAGTTTCCCCCGATAAACCGGAAAAACATGATGAAAACCAGTAACGCCGGAAAAGTAGACACAATTAAACAAATATTATTTAAGAAAATATATAATGCATGCGTAATTATTTTACAATACCTACTGACTGATCTAGTCGACGGTCCCGAGTCTGTGTAAAATTAAAACAGAACCGTTCTTGGTTAGTAGCTTTGTTTTATTACTATGGATGAAAATTTATGTATTGGTTTCAGTGTACAACATATTTTTTGACATCAAACTTTGTCCATTGATAGTGCATTGAGGTCATTTTTCTTGTAGTTTTATATATAAATGTGCAATATAGAGTTCATTATTTTCCTTATTTATTTATTTTTTTTTTTTTTTATTGTTTGTTGCAATTTGGTTAAAAATTATCGAAGAAACCTGACATTTTTATAAAATACTTATATTAGCCTCTTCCATAGACATGGTAAAAAATTGTATTTTATTTTATAGGCGCTAAGTTAATAATTATTAGCACTTTATATAGGGATTGTAGGATTGTAGGTACGAGATTTACTTGGTCGATTGTTCGAACATTCCCGAAAGTACTTTTGGTTTTAGAAATTTGCGTTATTTTTTTATTTATTTATTTTATGTCCGTAACTATTTTTTTCGGATAGGCAGTAAAAAAAAAATCATCGGAAACTTTCACACCGCGTACCTGTACTTTATAAAAGATGCCGATTTTCCACCAGATGTTACTTTATTTGAAACATTTTTCTAGTGTATTATTCTCATTTCAAAAACAAAAGTTTATATAAACCACGGCCGGGATACTTCCAAGAGGATATAATAACAAGTATTGGAAAATAGATTTTTTATATTATACAGCACATAAGTTAAACATTTTCTAAAAACCGTAACTTTAAGAGGCAATTTACTGTCTCGGTCTAACTACCAGATGACATTAGTAAAATCATCTCACTATGAACCAAAATTGCGTAGTGTTCGTAGTGTTTAGAACAAGAATTTTAACAGATAAAAAAAAAAATTAAAGAAGATAATATTTTTGGGGGCACCGTGTTGTTTTTTTCTTCGGCGAAAAAGCTACGACTAACTAACAAAAAAGAGCTGATTTTGGGGACGAATGCGGCCACTGTTGTACGTGGGTAGTGGGTATTAAGTTATTTTATATCTGTAACCTATGATCAATCATTGATAACGATAAACGATTTGAAGAGAAGTTCGGTAACACGTATTAAACTCTTATGAAAAAGAAAAATACTACATTAAACTAATTTTTTTTTTTTTTACCACTAAGTACCAGAGTACCTACTAAATAAAAAATATGTAAAAACTCACAAAATTAAAATACCTATAAATAGCTTAATTTTTTTTTAAAATGTTTTCACGTCTAGAAAAAGTAAGTATACATTTTCTGTAAAATTGTCAAGTCAACAAATCTTTGAACCTGAATTACAACAATAAACAAAATTAAAATTAATAAAAACATTATTTCCGTAAAATGACCCGTTTGTCAACGTTTTTTGTGGTTATGCTCAATTATTAATAAATCTACAGAGAAATTCAAAAAACAAATAACCTACTCGTGGACAACATTAAAAATGCAAAAAAAGGTCTCTTGTCGTTAATCTATTGGTGCAATATTTATGATAGGAAACATGAGCCGTAAAAATTTAAAATAAAATAATGAAATTGTCGTGCCATAATTTGAACAAAATAGTATATGTTTCATATGCTTTGGTTATTTGAAAAATACTTTAGATACCAAAGAACGACCTAAGATTTCCGTAAAAAAATATTAATAGAAACTAAATCAATTACTTGTCATTTTTCAATTGAAATAATATTTCTGGTAGAAAACTTAAATTATTAACAAATATTAACGTTTGTTTAAGCCGGTGAAAAAATTCGAATTTCGTTATGATATAAATTTAGGAGGGGACAGCTATCATGTGTGACAGTGTGAGATGTGACAAATTCAAAGTATTAAGTTGTCAAGCTAAGTGTACGCGAATTAAATCCGCTGTCATTATTCTACTACTATGCTTAAAAATTAAATACCTAACATTTAACAATTAATTAAGTTTTAATCGTTCAACCTACCTACTAATTTTTGATTTTTGTAAAAAAAAAAAAAAACATTGTTGAAATTAATTATTTATTAGGCAGGGGTTTACGGAGAAAGATTGAATATAAATGTATTGGAAAATTAAACATTTCACTGCACCGCCAGAAATCGAGGCCAATTTACGCCGCTGGTTATCAGATCTTTTTTGTTAAATGATATTAATTGTTGGTTACTGTTTGTCTGTTTATCATCCACGCAAAAAGGTAAAAGAAATAAAAAATACGGTTTTAATTAATCAAATAACTGTTTTATTACTTATCGAACTTCTCAATTTAATTCGACTGCAATTTAACATTATTCTCTAATTATTCTGGTATATTTAGTACGCACAATAATATAGTACAATAATTTTCCGTTCGGTTGGTGGCTACACCACTTCTCCCGCGTATGCCCTTCAACGATTCTCCGTTATCAACGATAAAGCGGTTTTGTCGTTCTTATCATTCGATCCGCTCTTAACATATGTTACATTTTCTAATCACAATATTGCATTTAATTCACGAAAAGCATAAAATCTGTACCTATAATTTAGAAGTTTTCGTACAAAGTGTCGAAACATTTAAACATTTTCCAGTCTTACGCACCGCCGCGGCCGCCGCCATGCCTTTGATCAAGTACACGTATTACGATACACCGGACGGACATGACCTGGTAAAAAAATTGATCTACACCAACAAACAGGTATCGATCATTGGTTTTGGATTGGCGACGTCCGAAATTATTCTCATCAGCAAACCATTCGGATACCTCAACACCCTGTACAGGTACGTAGTATTTATATTTCGTACTTTCGTTTTATCTATATAAAATATTTTTGTTACTGCAGATACAGTCAATTGATGACACCCATGTTCGCGGCTACTTCGACATTTTGCATCGTAACGCACCTGGCTACTAACATACGAGGCAAAGACGACGAGAAAAATTACGCCATTGGTGGATTTTGTGCTGGTGCCATAGTCGGCCCAATAATTAAGAACAATGTCATCGGTTTTGTAGCGGCCGTTACATGCGCTGTGATCGGTATTATAAAGAAGAACTCCAAGGTTCACAACTACGAATTGTTGCCCACTTTCCCAGAGAGCCGCAAGGCTATACATGGTGACTTCAGATCGGTTTACAGAAATTGGACGTTATACGAACAACGTCCCAAAGGATGGATAGCGGCCGAAGACCGAAAGGAATGAGTAACAATTTTACTAATTTACAGCCATTATATTATAATTAAAATATGTGAGTTCAATATTAAAGTAGTTATATTAAATATTTACCTATTAATAAATGGTAATATTTGTTTGATTTATTATTTTAGTGTTATGATGTCGATTACAAAATATAAGTAGTGATCCCATTTTACCTTTTATTATGTTATTATTTTTATCGTTTTTAAAATGCCGAATTAATAATAACTTATTTATCATGCAAACCTAAACCTAAAGATATAATATAATATACCTATCTAATACCTTTGTTTTTTATTAAGTTTTTTTTTTTTACACTAATTTAAAAATGATTTTATAAAACAAATGTACAAAATTGAACAAAATATTTTTCCAAATAGTTAATTTCATTAAAAGGTCTGAATATTTGCATGACTTGTTTTAATAGAAAAAAAAATCCTTCTTGTCTATCATAATATTATATTTAGAGTAGGTTTTATCTAATTTGGAAAAATACTATTCGGTAATCTTTAAACAAATGTAACTACCCAGTGGCGTTTGCGAAGGGGTGAAGTTAAGGTTTGTATCCCCCCTCTATTAGCTTGAAATACAAAAAAATATGAGTAATCTAATTTCGAAAAGCATGTATTTTAGCCAAATTATGTGGATAAACTTGACATATATTGATAAGAAATTGGCCTTTTTAGACAACGATTTTTAAATTGCCAATTATCACTGTCGATTTGGGTAAAGAAGATAAATTTATGATTTATTCACAATTCTTATCTTTACCCTCCCATTTATAATTCCTGGGCACGCCACTGTAACTACCTCTATGATAATGGTTATGTAATTAATCATGATACAAGTAATTTTCAGTAAAAAATCACTCAATAAAATAACGACAACTTATGTTTATTATAAATTACAGTAAACCTGAAAGGCTAATTGCAATTCAATGTCTAGATAATAATTTAGATTATAACAAAATAAATGAGTATTATAGAAATTTAGCGAAATAAAGTTATTTTAAAGAAATTTACATAATCTTGTAATTACACTAAACTTGTTGATTGGTAAGTAACCTAAGAAAGTAGGTAATGAAAAAAAAAAGAAAAGAACTATAAATTAATAATTATACTTCAGATTAAATCATAATTTTTTAACTTTTACATAAAAAAAGAACAATTTAAACTGTTAAAAAGTTGTAGATTATTATGGGTTATTATTCAAGGCTTGGAACTTTTTACAATTTTCTAATGATACTTAAGTGTAATGATAATTCTGCCAAATATTATTTTAGACATTTCCTTTTGGTTTCACAACACATTTTAGTTCCCCATTTACATAAACCACACAATTTCTTGATGTTTTGGGTATATGTCCCTGTAACCGAATCAACAAATGTATAGATGTAGTCAACAATATTATGTTGAAATCCTATTTTATAGGAATATATTTATTGTTTATATTTTTGTTTTTCGTATTTATTTGACGGGGAGATAACAAACAAGTGCTTTCATTTAATAACTCATCATATAAATAAAACTAAGCATGAACTTAGGCAAATTAAATTCAATCAACATATTATCACCCTTATGTCACCATCTTTGAACAGTAAGTCAGTTTTTAATACCGATTTGGGCTGCAAATTAATTAAGGCTGACATTCCACTTACTAAATTAAAATCTAACTTTTAAAATGTCACACAAGAAATTCCAAATTAATATAAATATGTCATGTAATATTTATATAAAATTATATCATTTTTTTTTTGTTAGTAGATATATATATTTTAATTTGATAAATGGCATAATATTTTATTTTATTTTTCTGATAGCTTATAGACCTGGTTCGGTCATCAAGTGACAGGATTTTAAATTCATGTCCTTAATAAAAGAAACAGATAGTGAATTTTTATTTTTACCTAGTACAACCATGTACCTCTTGTAAATTATGACAATATGACCCAATCATATTTTCACCCTTCAAAAAAAATTGTGTTTCGATCTTAAAATCATAACTCCATATTATGCCATTATTATTACACTAAGCCAACAAAAGACTAATATTAATGATTGTTATACAGACATTTAGCGTTATACTTGGTTTTGTAATATCAAATAACAATAATACGGGCATTTTAAAAAATACTTTTTAAATTATTCCGTTCTCATTAAACTATTGTACTTCGTATTTTCTATCCTACTTGTAATTGTGAAAATTAGGGAGGTCATATTTGTGATTTTTCAATCGGTTTTCATAGTGACTGGGAAAAACCTGTATAAAATGCCGTAAAACGGAAAATGTGCGAAATATAGGTATTAGTAAAAAAATATGGCATTTTTTTTCTGTGTACAACTTTTCTACCAGCAATATTGCTCCAATTTAAAATTATAGCACTTTTTTCTGAAATAAATCTGACTGGGAAGGTACTTCATGGAGGTCATTTTTCTATTTTGCAAGAGTTTTCCTAGCAAATGTAATTATCCGAGGAAAAAACACGGGAAAACCGAGAAAAACGCAGAAAAATCGATACAATTTAAAACAAATATTATTAAAGAAAATTATATTATGCCTATTTAATTATTTTACCATAATATGATATATAAATTGTTGACAAAGCATCACTATCAAATGAACTGCGCTCAGAATCGTTTTTTCGTTAGCAATGGGTTATCGTTGCTTACAGATTTACATTAAATTACCTATAACAGTAGTTGCACCCGTCTTCATTATCCTAGGACGTTTTTTTTATGTACTTTTTTTTCCGGGTTTCCTCAATGGCTATGATAACTGGTTAGAATATCTAAAGCTAAACACGACTTCCTTACCATCAAACTTAATCCATTATAAAACGAAAAAGTTCTCTTGTCATTGTTTGACTGGAGAAATATTTCTGGTTTTTATCAGTTGTTAGCGGCAAGGTTAGGTGCGTTCTGTGCATCCGGCGTTTTTTTTTTTCTCGATATTCTAATATTTCCAGGCGAGGCGTTATGCGAGTAACTGTATTTATATGAAAAATAAATCGGAATTCAAAAACGCGCGCCGGTAATACCGAAGGGAACCCACCCCTCCTCCCCTCCCACGGATATACACACACACACAAAATGCGAAAACGTTCTTACCCTTGGGTTTCGACAATAATATGATAGCGACAGATTGATCTAAATATTGTAAAACTAACAGCGTACAATAATATTATTGTCATTGCTATAGTAAACACAACCGTGAGTTTAATGTAAAACGAGCCCCGGCGTCACAAGACGTACTCTCTCAGTTTTCTTTTGTTTTTTGCGTCGCGAGTTATTAAGTTGTGTAATTCTACTACGTGTTCTACACACGTGTTGTGTACGCACGGATATCGTTCGGGGTAGTATACACAATGACCGTGTTTTACGATAACAACACGCGTCATAATATGATTATTGTCGGCGCATTGAGAAAGTCGATTTTTTTTCTTAAGTAAATCGAAAAAACTAGACGTTTTTGTTATAATTATTGTTGATTTCTGGGTTACCTTAGAACAAGATGGGGGAAAAATACGAATAATAAAACTCCTCGGAAACGGTTTTGTTTTTTTCTTTTTTTTCATTTCGTTACATATACCTACGAAATATAAATCAAATTACTCTATATCAAATTGTGCTCCCCGCTTACTTCCCTCCTTGAACAATTGCATGCCCATCAGTACCTATCGGAATTTTTTTTCATTTAACATTATAGCCAGCAAAAAAAAATTAGTATTTAGACCCAGAATTATGCGACACATACCGTGCTTTTGAAATTAGTAAAGTACAAAATCCTTTTTGTCCCGTTCGAATTATTTTTGCTTCAGAACGTAATATTATTGCTAGTAAAACCGAAAATGCCTCAATAATGAAATGTATTGATTATGATTTAGTGTCAACCGTTAAGGTTAAAAATCCAAAATCCGACGACGCAAATGAAGATAAATAATAATTTATAATACGTAATATTTCATACAATAATTTGACCACAGATTTAATTCTGTTACTTTTCTATTACTCCCTGTAAGGATGTAATATTGTTAGTTGTTACACAGGATTTCGCTGATCTGTCGTGATACATTTTATGTAATTTTTGGTTAATGGTTTTTTTTTTATAAATTGTGTTTACTTCTATATAATTATTACAACTATCAAAATATTCCTGTGTGAGCACTTTATTCTATATATTAACAATTAATATTGATTACAACAGAAATTATGCGTTTAATTTCCTTTAGCTAATTTATTATTTTTTAGATTCTAAATTGAGCCAAGAAGGTTTATGATTTTACAATTATGTTTATTTTTTTCTTTAATGTGGACAAATGTTCTTTTAGAAATCTTCTAACGATTTTTAGGTGTGGCACTTTTTCTGAAAATAAATAGGGCTAGGTAGGTACTTTAGGGAGATCATTTTTTGATTTTCCCTGGTGTTTTCTCAATAAATTGGAAAAATGACGGAAAGACGAGAAAATAGGTACAATTTTAAACAAATATTATCAAAGAAAATGAATGATGCCTATTTAAACACGTACAACAATACATTTTACGATTCCAAGGTCAGCAATATCGTTTGATACGGCGTTTTACAAATATATACTAAATTTCCCCTCTACTATCTTCCCAACTTCTCACTTACAACAGTGGCCAACCCATATGTGAAACATGTCCGTATTTTTAATATTGTCATGGTTGTGTGTATTAAGGACACGTTGGGTTTGGGATGAAAAAGAAATTATAAGACTGACCATATTATTTTTTAACGTTTGTTTATTTGATGATTGCATTTTTTAACTTTTAAGAGTATACAAATTACTTAGCGAAAATATAACAACACATTTTTTATTCGTTTATAATATATGTAACACATATTATGTATACCTATAACAAATGTTCGGTTATAACGAGCCGGTCGTTATATTTTGTTGATAAATAATAAAGATTTATATAAATTTTATCTTTAATTATATTGCTTTTATTATTTTTTTGTTATACATAAACGTAATTTCTATGAGTTCTGACGGTTTCAAATGTACAACAGGTGACCACGAGTATAACAATCACCGTGTTCGTCCATTAATAATATAAATCAAATAGAACACGAGTTTTATATTGAATAGATAGGATTTTTTTTAAAATATGTTGAAAATTATTCAAAACTTGAGCGGATAGACCCACTGGGATTTTCCCGAGAACTTCCATAAGTCAACAGAATAAACTGATGATTTCGATCATTTTTCAGTAGGCTCATGTGCGAATCTCAGTCACCAATGCGTTCGTGATAAATAATTAATTTAAATCACGAACCAGTTTAGTTTCTTTTGTGTAGCTCCGTGTGTTGAAGGCTTAAACGCTTTAAAGTAAATCTTTATTATGCTTTTAGTTAATATTTATAATATTTATTTTTTTTTTTTATTGTTTGTTTTCCATATGTATTACTACTTACTTATTAAAATTGTTTTAGCGTCAATAAATATATTACCATTATTATTTTATTTGTTTAAAGCAGGGGGTAAAGGGTGTACATTTTAATTTTGCCAGAAGCTCTTTATTAAATGGCCTGCAGGCCCTACTCATAACTATTATAACTATTTGTAATTAAATGTAGATTTAATTTACCTATATTATAATATATTTTATATTTATCTAAAAAGTAAAATAATTGGAGTAAAAATATTGATTATTAAATCGAATAGCAAATACAAAGAAATTTGATACCTACTTTCAATACAAGTAGATATATATCATTCCCGTGAAATATTTTTAATATTATAAAAAATCTGCAAATTTTCACCACGAGAGAATTTATACCGTGCAACGTTGATATTATTGGTTTTTTTTTTTTTATTTTTGGACACCATTACTACACTACAAGAAAAAACTCCAGTCCAAAAAACACGAAAATATTAGATTTTAAATTAATAATGCGGTTTTTTGAATAATACCAAACAAATAAAAGTAGTTCCAACACTAATTGATTTTTCCGTGGGCTAATAAATTACCAACGACGATATTATTAATAGTGTCGACGTTCTAATTTTCTCGAACGGGTTTTTTGAAGTTGTTAATTGTTATCAAATCAAAGTAATTATTGACTTTTAAGAAAAATGAATAAATTATAAAACACACCGAGGAGGAAATGGGTAGCCTACTCGTGACCCTCCCTGTCTGATAGCAATCCTATACGAATTCCAATACAAACGTAACCAATACCAACATCATGCCTCTGTACTTGTCTTCGGATATCACAACATCCGAGAATATCGAGAAAAATATACTTAATATTATATACTCACTCATTTTCTATTTCCGAGAAATTTTAAGCATCACGACTTGTAGGTACATTTTTTACTTTCGTGTTTTAAAACAAAATGACAATCTTACTGGAAATCGTCGTATACTTATATACTTTACATATTATTTACACGTCTACAATTTAAGCATTACCACATTAATTAAACATAGTCTTGCGTCATTTAAAATTGTATTCTATAGGTACACTACAGGGTTCTTAGCGATTTTTATAGACGATAAAAAGGTTGATACTGCCGATGGATGCGCCACTATTTCAGGAGGAAAGTTTGAAGGGAGGATATATGTATCGAGTAATTTAATTAATATCTGTATGCAACGATAAACCATTGCCAATGAAAAACGATTCTGAGTAAAGTATTATTAGTCACATTTTTCCCTTGTCGCTACAACTCATGTACCAAGGTAGCCTAAAAATCAGCAACATTTATATGAAATTGTCCAGTTTTCCGATTTATTAAGAAAACTACAAGTAAATTAAAAAAATGACCTCATTAATGCACTAACTAGATCAAAAGTTCTACAAAGAAGTTCGTATAAAGTTTTAAAATTACAAAAGTTGCGTTCTTCTGTGGGAAGGGCGGACAGTGTATATTCCCTCCGGTAATTACGTAACTGGTTTAAACGCCATTTAAATGGTCACTGCAACCACCTTATAATAATAGCCTGTCGATAATTTTTTCATTATATTTGTTTAATATAGTATGTCTATTGTTTAGTAGCGTTTCTCAACCTTAATATTATGGTGATTGGTGACACACTTTTAAAATATTTCATACTTTGCGACACACAACAGAGAAAAAAAATAAGGATAATGGTAATATTTTATATTTAATTTGATTTCGTAGTTTAAAATTAAATAACAATGAAAAAATATAACATTAACAGACATATGGTTTATTAATGAATAATTTGAGATTGATATTTTTTACATAACATGTTCAAAACTTTGCGACATTTTTGACAAGGCGACTTATTTCCTCTTCGGTGTTAAATTTCCGTTCCCTTTTTTCTTCTATGTTTCGTTGAAAGCAGAAAAAGCTATCACATACAAGTATGATGATGAAAATGGTAATAACACGAAAAGTGCTAATTTTTATGAACTTGAATATTTTTGTTTGTGTACCAAAATTCGCCTATCTTGACCTCGTTAAACTTTATTTGAACAATGCGATCGATTTTTTACTCTGCAATTTCTTTTCCCATTATTCGTAGAAGAATCGTGGATTCCAAACTAGAATTAAATGGATTTCCAACCCAATCAAAAAATTTACAATCTATAAAACACATTAAAATAAACGAAAACATCAATGAATTAATGGTGGCCACGTATTGAACAATGGTTACCATACGGGTAACATACTTTCATTATGATTGGGTTGATACGTGTTGATAATAGATAATTTATTTTTTATCTCATCCGACACATATGGACTTATCCGGTGACACAGAAATGTGTCGCGACACACTGGTTTAGAAACATCGACTCTATTAAATAATACATTTTTCAAAGAGTTCACCGATCTGCCAAATAAAATGCTACCCGGTGACCCTCCCATGAAAAAATAAAATAATTCACCGATCTGTCCGAAATCTTTATTAGGTGCTGCCGGTTTCGTTAAAACGACGCCCATGACCGGAAATAAATTTCCCCTAGTCTCGTTTCGTGTCTTTAACACTCGCCCCGCCCAAATACAGGATACAATACTTTCGGACGATTTATACAAAGTCCATAATTTAACGTCAGCACCAACAACGATTTCTATGCTCGTATGGTCGAGGACTAGTAAGTGTAACTACATGGAAGACCGGATAGGAAATTGTCTCTCCAGCGACTTTATGGAGATTTTCACAATTTTATTTGTATATTATTTTACGTTACAAACGTAACGTATAATCCTTATATGTTATTTCATGATAAGGGAATAATTAATATGAGACCATAGGAACCACGAGACTGTACTCGTAAATTTATTTCAATATTTTGCATTTTTACTATATAAATATTAGTTTTTTTTTTCAAATCTTGTTAAAATTGATTATACGCATCTTTTCAAATATACTGTTGACGTATTATACATAATATTATTATTCTTTATATACGAAAAAACCTATTCGGACGAAACGTAGTTTGGAATCATTCATATTTTTAAATCTCATTACAGATTCCGAGCAAATCTATTATAGTTTTCAATGAAGTTTTTTCAGAAACGTCCGAAAAGTTTCGTCCCGCATCTTCTTATGGACAGGCAAATGAACACAGTGTGTGGGCGGTTCTCTAGATGCATTATTTGTTTTGTAATTTTCGACATACCGTACTGAAAAGAACATATCAATTTTAGTTTTCACTGAGACTCAAAAAAAATATCTTCGCAGAATTTCAATTTTAGTTATATTAAAAATGCTTAAAATTTCATATCGAACGTTCATGGCATGGTGATTTGAAACAATTTTCATTTATTCCTCGTTTTCCCTTATTACTGCTGTATAAATATAATTTTTAAAATATCTAGATAAAAATACATAATACTATTTATATACATACTAATTTTATACTTAATAATACATAACCAGCACATTTCTATCAAGATAAAAAAAAATATATAATTTTGTTCAAAACACTAAGCGCTATAAATAGTAAAAGTTTACCAGATTTGGTACACATCTAAATTTCAATTAGGTTATGTGATTGATATAACTTAATAATTAATTTAGTGAGTGATATTAATATAAATTAAAAATGTTTAATTATTATTTCTAATAAATATATAAGTTATGATTTAAAAAGATTTATTTAGATACATTCGTCTAGATAATCCTGTTATTTATCTATATAAAAAAAAAACATTAATTATTATTACGTCATAAACTTTATAGGAAGGGTAAATAAAACAAAAAAATATTGATTACTATTGATTATGAACCTATACTTATCACTTAGTATCTACTTAACTTAGTTTAGGAGGGGTCTAAACTCCATTTATACTGAGGTTGTATTGACGATGTTTGAGTTTTGAGTTTATATTTTGACGAAAATCGGCGTTTTAAAACATTTATAATCGAACATTACTCAGAATCCTTTTTCGTTAACAATGGATTATAGTTCCTTACAGTTGTATATTAAATAACTCTATATATCCTATCGTCCCAATTTCCCACCCACAATGGCGCACCTATCAGCAGTATCAGCTTTTTTTTAAATTTTCCATAACTTTTTTTTGAACATTTAATTTTACAATAAAATTCGACAAAAATATTATATTCGTTTACGGCTTAAGTACCTACTCGAATTATTAATATTGTCGAAAAATGATTGAAGTTTTTTTTTTTCTCTTAAAATGACACAATTCAACTTATATTCTACTTCTCGGCGAAAAGCAAAAATAAAAATTAATAATACAACATCATAATAATAATATTGTATACAATGGAAATCGTTCAAAGAGGATTTAATTAAAGAGATTCAGCGGGATTTCGTAGCCAATATACGTAGATAATAACATAATATACATAATACAATGAAACGATTAATGTATAAATGCGGCGTGTGTAAACAGACCGAGAATTTCATTTGAAAGAATAAGACGACCATAATATGATACAGGGGACGCGACAGTGAAAAATAATGCGCAGGATATAAAACGTCGAAATCGACCAGACGTAAAAGATCGTAGCTCGGTCGTACCTCGTCGTTTAATTCAAACGAAAATCGAACTACGATATTATAAAAAATTACTCATTTCTATATGATAGTACGATCCGTTTTACTTCTCAGCTATTAAAGTCGAAAAACAGCGTGCGTGACAAAAAAAAAAAAAAAACAAAATCGTGCAGATTTTCCAAGTGTTGGTTGTTAAAACTAATGACCACGTTTCGTTTATGCATTATATTGAAATCAATAATCTTATATTTCACTTCACTAATAATATCTTAAAAATTGCGACACATCTAAATATTACTGCAGTGACGCCGTGTATTTGACAGTTCCGTGGTTTGCTGAGAAAATACTCGAATCCGGGTAAGACGCAGAGAGCTTTTCATTCTGATTTTTTTTTCTCTTTTTAAATTACTCGTTAATCATATTTTATGATTAATTTTTTTTCCGTGTAAATCCTCAAAGACACGAACGTAACGTTGTTGTTCCGGCGACGGTCTAGTTGTTATTACGTCCGTACGATATTTTTTTAAGCCATTGCCCCGCGTAATCTCGTGCCATATGCGTTCCCTATAATATGCACACCGAGCTAATAATAATTAACGTATAATAATTATTTTTACTCGTCAAACATTTTCAACCCGGGTCTGTTTGACGGCATCGTTGACAGTGCACAACTATAGTATAATATATGTACGAGTGCAGTATTGGTTTTATAAAAATTTACGCAATAACGGGGTTTCTGTTATTGATTTCGGAGGTATTTTTTTTTATGTTTTAGATTCTGATCAAAGCGTTTGATTGGTTTTACACGATATGTGCTTCTTTTTCTTTCCTTTGTTTTAAATTGTCACTCTGTGAACAACTTTTACTGCAAAAATCTTGCTCCGATCATCAACTTTAAAAGTGGTTTCTAATAGCAAATGCTGTCGAAATAACTATAATAGTTTTTTGTTATCCTGTATCAGAGCGCCATTCAAGCGTCTCCGCAGTATTTTTCGAACGTCAAACAATCATTTTGAACGTCTCGTCTCCTGCTATTTTCGATACAGGTTGAATCGATTAAAATTCTTTCACCTTCATTCAAATTTGCTTTTGAATCGTTCGGTTTTCAGCCTCAAATACTTTTTTCATTTACCACGTAGTGCAATTTTTAATCATTTAAATTGTTTTATTCTCCTGCCAGTGTTAGGTATAAATAAATTCTTTAAAAACTTTTAAAGTATTTTTTAGTCAGAATAGTTAATTCATTTTTACTGCTGAATATAATACTATTATTTATACCGGCCGCGCCGAAACGTGAAAAATACTTGCCACCGTCGCGTGTCATTTGTCAGCATTAAGTATTTATTTTTTTTTTTTTTCAAACAAAATAAATCATTTAAAACAAAATATCAACTTAGTCAAGTTTGGCGCGTAATTATAGTATAAAAATTATTATTATTATTTTTTTTTTTATGCAAACATATATCAAACTGTAATTCAGGTTATTTATACGGAGTATACGCAATTGTATTATTAATCGCTTTCTACGTTAAATTTCAAAAAACGTAACGATATTTTTTCCCCTCATTATTCATAATATTGTAATATTTTATGTAAACTGTTGTTTTTTTTTTTTTTTTGTGTATCCATTTTTCTGATAAACACATTTTTTAACAATATCATTTAAAAACACTTCGACGGAATGATTAATAATCTAAAATATTATACAATTTTATATATTTATATGAGTTGTAATTATTGCATATTTATCATGGTAAAAACAATAGATCCCTCATCAATATATTTCGAATCTAAAAGAGCTATATGATACTGCTGATGGGTGCACCACTATTGTCATTGAGAAGTGGGGAATGTAGAGTATATAAAATTATTTATATTATATCTATAAGTAACGATAAACTATTGCTAAAAAAAAGTGATTTTGAGCCAATTTCGTTTATACATGATTTAAAAAATCGTAATATTTACGATTTTAATCAACATTACATCTTAAAACCACTATAAAAAAAATTCTACAAAACACATTACTCTTCTTTTTACCACATATATCAACTTATAATGAACCTCCTATTAAATTTTCTAGCATTTCTGTTAGGTTAAACAATTATATCCACAAAGACACATAGTACCTACCAAATAAAAACAACGTAAAAAATTCCTAAACATGCCTATAAATAGTTCAAAAATAGTAAAATTGTTTTAAAAATTTTACCACGTCTGGGAAATAAAATATGTATGTGTCGAAGTATCAAGTTTCTAAAAATATTTTTAACTAAATTAAAACAAGAAAACAAAATTTAAAATAACGAAATCATTATTTCCGTAAACTTTCCGGTTCTTTCTACGTTTTTTCCCGATTTTGGCCAACTATTAAGGAATTTACATAGAAAATCTAAAAGCGAATTTCTTATTCACGCACTAAATCTAAAATTTAATAAAAAAAAAGTCTCGTGTAATTTTTTGGTTTTCCAATATTTCTGATAGAAAACGGTTCGTACGGTTTAACAAATTTAAGAAAAACGGACATTCATACTGTTATAGGTGAAAAGTTAGGAAGGTAATATATATAGAGGAATTCAATTCATATATTTACGCAACGATTAATCATTGCTTACGAAAAACGATTCTGAATGAAGCTCGATCAATAATTTCTTTTTAAACAAATGTGCGTTTTCACGACAACGATCATTTAAAAAAAGATTAAAAGATCAAAATAATGAAAACCTATAATAACAAAAAATAAACAAAACCGGTTGCCAATAACAACCTTATAATGAATCTATTGATATTTTTCAACCAATAGATCCAACTTTTCCATGTTATTTCGAATATTAGTAAGAATTTCCAAAAAATATCCTTTCTAAAAACCAACAAAATTGCCGAAATCCAACAAAAACAACGTCTCTTATCATATTTTAAAGATTTTTAGAAAAAATGTTGTATATAGTATAAAAAAAACTAAAAATAAATATCATCATGAAATCATATTGCTATAAATTTGTCATTTTTCATTTTATGTATTTTTCCAATTATTATGAAAAATGTTTGGAAAATTAAAAAATGATTTACTTCCCTAGATTCTATAACCAAAATGTAACAAAAAAAGTTCCTTGTTTTTTTTCGAACGGAACAAGTTTTCTATTCGAGTATATAAGTTGTTTACAGACTAAAAAGGAAATTTAAATAAACCCAGCATAGTAAAATTAATGGATCCCTCACTCAGCTCTGAATCTAAAAAACATAAATAAAATTGTTGTTATTCCGATTTTTAACTATACCTTAAACACTGTTTCAATTACGCAAATAATTTGTTAAATTGCATGTATTCATTCAATTTTATTTTATTTTTTTAAAAATGCTTAAATTGTTTTAAGTTGTTAAGTGTTTACTGCATCGTTTATCGTACTCATATTATTATATTATTACGATTTCATTCGTTTTAATTTAAACGACAATTAAATTTTTTCATACTTATTTATATTATCATATTTAATTTTCCGAATCAGAATCGAGTAGATCTGATGTGTCTGAAATAATATTGGGATTACGAAAATATTATTTTATTAATACATTTTGCCTGGCCTCTTATCATTTTGCTAAAGACCGTAATTTTTCGGATTAAAAAAATACTAGTAATTCGATTAAGATAAGCAAATAATAATATAGCACCGCCTATCTTTATCTCTTTCTGTGACAAGGAAAAGCCGAATCGGTCGTTCGACAATAATATAACCAAAACATTCGAATTACTAGGTCAATGGGTCACAATAAAAATAAAATTCAAACTCGGTTTTATGTCTTAAATGTCTGCCTCCCGTTTCTTTATTTTATTCAAAGTAATTTATATACGAATTCTTTATATTATTATTACCATAAACCGCATAAAACAACTACCATCACGTTCCGTAATCGTCTGTGTCTGCGATTATTTCTTATTCCACAATTTCCAAATTCAAGATTACGTATATATTCATGGTGTTCGATTAAATTACATAAGAGTCTTCAGTTTAAGAATTTTATTATTGTGAATATAAACACACTCGAAAACATATCATCAAACTGTTCTAACTCTCTAGCCAAGGAGATTTTGAGTGTGGTCAATACGATGAGAATACGTCTAAATGTCTAAATGAATAATTATTAATTGCTAAATATCCGATTTATGCGAATGAAATAATTTAGAAAGTCCTAAAACTTATGGGTTATGACCGTGTGAACCTTTGAAATATTTCGTAGGACTTAAGATGGACAAAATATCAAACAATAATAAAGGTGATGTGTAGGATAACTATGTTCCCCTAAAGCCCAATTAAAACCGTACTTTTCATTTTGTGACAATTCTTAAATTCTTAAATCACGTCTTATCCACTTTTCTCGTCGGGTGTAAAAAGTTCTCTAATTCCCTGACGTTAATGAAAAGTGATTAAAAGATCCGGATAGTTTAAAATTGATGATTGAATTTAGAATGGAAAACTTGATTCACTTCCATATGAATACTAAATTCCCGTTTACCTTCACATTTTTCTACGATCGTGGGAAAACGGTCTGTAAGGATCGATGATGAACTGAAAAATAATTCGAATTTATGTTTTTTTTTCCTATTACTAATCGTCTGAAAAACCCCAATTTTATTGTATTCGCATAAGCATTGAATGACATTGAATTAATATGAGCTAGGATAGCTCACATTAATATACTTTCTTTTTATTTTAATTGTGAGTATAGTATAAAATATAAAAACAAAAATTATTTAAATAATTTATAATTACACAATTCGTACATAAAATCCCATTCGAAAAGGGAACATGGATAATAAATAAATAAAATATTCATAAATTCAAAATTAGCGTAACGATAAAAAGAAAAAAATACGTAGTTATCGTCAGGTACAATATATTAATATATTATCTTGTAATTGAAACAATTTTTTTTTTCGTTTTGATAATAAATAATATAAAAAGTAAAATATCAATATATTAATAAGTAACTTAAAATTGTATAATACAAATCTTACATAATATCATATACTTATTTACTTATTTAGTTTTTAACAGTATAAGAACAATTAACTGAATTGTTCCCGGATGGAGTTCAATTTGTTCTCGACCGGAGCGAAAAACACAATTAAAACTAACGCCGTTGTTATCAAAACGATAAACAGCACGTGAATGAACAACCAGAACTTTCTAAATCCGGAATGCTGCAAAAAAAACCAAATACAAAATAAAAATCGAAATAATAATATTATTAGATAAATTATTGGGTAGGTTTCAAGTGATTACGGCAATATTGGACGTGAAGAAATACTTGTTCATTGTGTATACGAGTTTATTTTGAAAATTGTCAAGATTTCAATATTTCTGGATAGAAATCTATATAATATTATATATATTTATATATATAACTAATGGTATAAATAATATATGGGTTTGAATGAGAATAGAATATCTCGTTCGACGTGATATAAGTTTACGGCTGTCCACTAAACCGTTGTGGTATACCACACTCAAAATAACAAGAGAAAAAACCACGGGTATATATTCAATGTTAATCAAACTAATTTTTTTTATGAGATTTTTTTCATGCTATATTTTATTTTTGACGACGGCGATAGACCGGTAGGTGAAATGATGGTGTAGGCTACTACGCGTATAAGAAAACATAAAAACTTCAAGTTAACTCATCGTTGTTCGTCAAAACATAAGATAGATTCGGAAAGTAAATATATTTTTGAGGTGTTCCCGGTAAACTAGATACATAGGAGTGTCTCAAATGAATTTTTGTTTTATTTGACCTTTATGGACCCACATAGTAATATTCAAAACCTTAGCATTCGAAATGTTCGTGTTTGTCTTACCGGTGCATCTTTGTGTTGTTCGTAACTCATCGGGTTCCTTCCGTTGTGTAGATCTTTCATTGGGAAAGTGTTGATGCGCATACTTCCAGATTTTTCACTCAGGCAACCGGATATCTAAATCGCAATATTGTTTGCACAGTTAGTTAACAAGAAAAACTGCGTGTAGTATTTAAAATGTCATTATCTGTACGTACCGACAGTATCAAATGAATGATTACGTAAAAACCAACGTACGCCACCAGTATCCAATCCATCCATGCGGGAAGTTCGGCTTTGCTGAGGGTAACGGCGAAAAATATAGTCAAAACTATAACACGTAAAAAACCGAGATTAGAATATATTAATGACGGCAATCGATTTTGAAACCACTGTCTGATGTCCTACAACTCGAAAATCGAAATTTTCGAGAAGATAATTTTATACTCACTGGCAAAAATGTGAGCGGCGTTTCCAACCAGCCAATGGATCCAGTTGAAAATCGGTCTCTTGGACGAGTCCGGATGTGGTCGGAATGCGGCGAAAATTGGCTGGAAGAACGCCAATGTCGTGGTGACGACTCCCATGAGGGCGTGTGTTTGACTAGGACCGGACACCCATTCTCCCAGTTCCACGAAGATGCACGCAGAACCGGCAAGGGACAGGATCCACGTGATCATCATCAATAAACGATGCCACTATGAGCGAAAAAAAATACAAATTAATATCTTATTAGGCAGTGATGACAATAATATTAACCGCGAGTCAAAAAATTCACACTGTTTGAACCGTGTAAACGAGACGCGATACGCAATGTTACTTGGCTAGTAAGTACAGTGGACGATAATAAATATTAACGTAACAATACGGTTATTTTGGATTATCTGACAGTCGGGATCGGCAACATCGTAACTGAATACACTTGGAAGTGTAATAAAGTCAAGACGATGTGATTAAAAACGATAAACCAAAACAAAACAAACAAAAAAACGCTTTCTCAGCGGCTTACCCCAAACCACAAGTCCTTGGAACAACACGATCCTCCGACCCACGTCTGTTTGTAGTACCTGGCGATGACTATACCGATGCTGGCCGCCCCGATCCAAGCGACGATCATAAACGAACCGTGTAACCTCAACAGTAATTTTGACGAGGTCCTCAGCGACTTGATTTCCGATAAGGTGCTCGCCTCCGCTGTCGATGTGTAGGCCAAGTCATGGTAACCCACACTCCGTTCTGAAGCGATAATGATAATAATAACAATAATAGTAATAAAAAATAATAATAATATAATCGATTTAATCTCAAGCGTCATTCATTTTAAAAATAATATTGTTACTATTAATCTCATAGGTACCTTTCAAGGAAGTGCCCGCGGCGATCAATAAAAAGTATTTATTTCGCATCAAATCAAAATTGACACCTTCCACCCGGGTGACTGCTTCTCGGATCACGTTACAATATATCGTACCGTCTATGTACGTAGAGTTTAATAACGTAAGTCCGCTTTGACTCTACGAAACGATAAAACACCGATAGTCAGAATCATAGATAGTAGGAATGAATTATATGTATAAAAAAAAATAAATAAAATAATCTAAGAAGAGATTTGATGATACAATGGTATAATAACATTATTATGCAGCAAACTTGAGTAACTTCTTAAAAAATAGAAGTATAACTAAGATGTATAAAAAATAATAAATTGGTACTGACATTAATTATTTTTAAGTGTATCTTTTAATCCAATATTCTTGATACATTATTCTTATAAGTATTAAAATTTACGTATGTTACTTACTTATATCTTTATTACATTTCTAAAAATGTAAATATCAAATCTTATTTTGAAAAACAATTTTTCATTAGGGAAATGTATGGTCTTAAAAGCCAAATTGTATGCAAAATAAAAAATGAGTATACCAATATAATTGTATATCCACAAAAAGTACACTTATTCCATTAGGAGAATTTTTCCTTGAGTGGATGTAACGAAAAAAGGAAAATGTGGAGGGCGAGAATAAAGGTATCTGACCCATAATATGCGAGCGGGACAAGGTTGAAGGGGAAGATGAAACAGTAGGTAGTAGGTACTCACCGTCAGCCGTTTGTTGTTCTTTTGGCCGGGCACGTTCCACGACATATAGGAACTGATCAAACCCGTTCCGATTTTTTCGTGGACGCATTCCATGACGCTGTCACCTCCCTGTTTGAAACACAGCGGTCGAAGTGAGTAAAAAACACAAAGATTAGGTCAGACTGGACGACTGCGATTGCCGCCCGTTTTCCTTACCATCTTTTGATCTTCCGATATGCCGACGGCCACATAAGCGGCGTTCCTGGCTTTCATTTCGAACAGGTATCTGGTCCCTTCGACTTTGACGGCCATCACCGCCGAACAGTCTTGCGTCGACAGGCATCCGTCCGGAGACCCGAAACACGTTTTCTGCTGACCACAGTCGTTGTAAAACGGATCGGCCACGCGCGCCGCTCTCAGCTGACCGAGTTTTCGTTTGTCGGTGCTGCTAATGAAAGCCACGTCGTGATAACCGACGCTGAAAGCTATTCGATAAAAACAAAAAAAAAAATGTACTTTATTATGAACGAAAAACGTTTCACTATTGATATGTACCTTTGAGCGAAGCCCCGGCGGCCAACAGGACGAAATATTCGTCTTTGTCCAGATCGAATGTCTTCTCGTCGACTTTGAATACGGGATCCACGATGACTTTGCAGTAAATTGCCCCGTCTATGAACGCGGCGCTCACCAATTCCACGCCCGTCGAGTCTTCGATACGTTGATTTTGCTTCCGGTTGGGCACGTTCCACGATTTGTACATGCTCACGCTATTGCTCCGGCCGCTCTCTTGGTGTACGCACTCTACGACTCCGTCACCTCCCTAATAAAAACACTAAAAGGTCAGTCCGGTGGTGAGTGGGCGTAGCATCATTGTGCCATGTCATTATTGAATTGTCGACCGTGTATAAAAGTTTAAATGCAGATAAGCTTAACCCGAGTGTCGACTGCGATATCCAAATAATTGTTATATCGAAATTTTACATGCACTTGCACAATCGACCGATATAATTTGACGGCGTACATATGAATATCGTGAATTAACGATAATATACAAACTGCGTGGCTCTTTAAATTTGCGAATCGTGCAAAACGAACGGAATAAACAGAAATAGCATTGTGTACAAAAGACGTATTAAACAAGGTGTAATTGTTTTATCCTTACGGATATTTTACAATAAGTCTTGATTCGATGTTGGTATTTCTTATGCAGACACTGAATTTTAAAAATTAAATCCTTATTCAGTACATCATACACGCATAATATCGACATTGATTTACCAAAACAAAAAAATCCTATTCGAGTATCTCAAGAAACTATTGACAGTTTCTTTTTCAACACCAGGCAAATATTTGAGAGTTATTACATAGGTATTATTTTTTAACATTGTTTATATAAAAATCTTGGGTCGAACGTTAAATAGTTAAAACGTTGTAATTGAAATAAAAAGAAAAAAAGTAAAAACACCCGTGAACACCAGAGTTGAATTTCCCCCTCAGTGGGCTTATTTCCATTCCAAATATTAAATGTTTTATATGATTCATCTGCAATATAGTTATAGTCACCAGAGTTGTATTACATTTTTTGTAATTTTGTTTTGATTTTTTAAGTACATTTACTACGTTAACCCTCTCTCTTTCTGCCCCGTATCACGGTCCATTACCTCTCCATTCTTTCTGGTATAAAAATTATCCTATTATTTATTACAATTCATAAAGAATCAAACAAAATAATGAAAGTGGTTCTAAAGATGTGTGCAAACATACAAACAGACGGTGGGAACGGAGGTTAAAATTTCAAACCCTCTATGGGCAAATCTCCGGCAACATTCCTGTTTATAAACACAAATGACTTCAATTTGGATGATTTATAGGGGTGGACAAAGCTTAACCCCCCGCCCCCTTCCGTAAAAGCATGATGAATGAACATGGCGTATTCGGCCAAAGTTTTTTTATCACTTCAATCTGTTTATATTAAAGCCCTATAATTCCCGACTATGATGTTATTAGATCAAAAGAGAGCTACAATAAGTGCCCAAAAATAGCCAAAACAAATATACGTATAACAGACAAAATACAGTGCAATCACTATTTTCTCGGAAAATTCGACAAAAACGACGTGTACATGCGGTTCAGAAGAATCGCTCGCGGCAAACTTCGTATAATTTTGGCCTTGACGGGCCCTACCTCATTATCGATTTACATAACTGTATTCGAGATCATAGTGCGTTAAAAATGATTACTCACGTTTATACAATTTTAATAATATATTGTTTTACGATAAGAATCATATTAAATTTACAATATAATTGCCGCAATCAGTTAGCGGACATAATTTTCTCAATATATGAGCTGAACTCGTGTGAAATTCATACACTCGGTGTAATTGTTTCAAAACTAATTAAATTTGTATTTTTATAAGCGTCATTGACAATATAAAAATATAGTATATTTATTTTGTAAAATATGAAGAAAAAAGAAGCCGATACAGCTGGGTGAGCGTGAACAAATGTTTTAGGAGAGGAGTCGGAAGGAAGGATAATAAAGAGTCAATTAAATTATATCTCTACGAATATGAATCAATGCTAACGAAGAACGATTTTCTTTATTGCCAAAGGAACTCGGAAATCAATAAAAAAAATAATACAATTTCTAGTTTTCAGATTAATTAAGAAAACTACAATGCAAATCAAAAATGATCTCTTAATGCAGCAATTAAATAAAAAAAATTCTAAGAGTTTCTTTGAAGTTTTTGAGATTAGAGCAAGATTTCTACTAGAAAAGTTGTTTTAGGGCACAAAAAAAACACATCATAGTAGTAAAACATAAAAATATTAGTACTACGCTTTGTCGATTAATTTCATATGAAGAAACAAAAGCCGAACATTGTAGTTAAAAATTGGGGATGGTTAGTTAAGTGTTGGGTGGGATAATTTATATACCCACGATAAATCATCGCGAAAAAAAGAACCCGTGAAAAGGAGAGCTCCGTCACTAGAGTAAAATTTCCTCCTGTCTATTTTGTATAATAGAAGTATTCTTTCCAAAACAATAAATACCGAAAAACCATAGTAAAACAAAAAAAAAAGTGAAATTTAGTCATTAAATTATAGAGGTGTAAATTGAAAGTTAAAATTCCCAAAAAGTACATTATTGGCTTTATTTGGGAAATCTGTATAGGTGTAAATGTTACAAAGCTAAAAAACATATTATTCAAAATTAAACCAAAATTTGATCACTCCAATCCTCCTACGAAACGACTCTAGTTCTCAAGTTTGAGTTTATTTGGCGTAGTCGGAGCCGCAAGTTAATCTCCAAAAGTAGCGAGGAAAAATATATGTCTATTATAGACACAATATAGTGCAATAGTCTCTTTTTTCGAGGGTAATTCGACAAAAACGATTCCGATTGGATTCGTGAGAATTTGTGTCGTTAAAGTCACTTTTTTTTTATTTAGCTGAATACATTTTTTCGAAAACCCGTCGAGTCTATAGTAAACTATTTCGGATATACTACCGCCCTCGGATGGAAAGTCCGGGTTTTTCAATTTTAGGTGGCCATTTTACCTAGCTGAAAAAGTATTTTCCAGGAACTACAGGAATTAAAAAAACTTAGATAAAAGTATATACGTATAATATGAATTTAATGTGAATCATACCATTTTGTTGTCGTCCGAAATCCCGAACGCCACGAACTGGCTGCCCCGGCCTAACATCTCGAACTGATATTTGTCATCGGATGGCATCAACGCGACGACCGCCAGACAATTCGTCGCGGCAATACAACCGAGTGGCGCTCCCACGCAGTTTTTATTCTTGCCGCATCCGTCGTAAATGTTCGCTTCGATTTCTTCGAGGCCCTAAAAACACAGAAATTAGTTTTTTTCTGTGAAAAATACATTGTGAACTCGCATAGTGCCGTATGTTTATATTACATTATCTGATCTTCCAGAAGAAGGAGGACCACCGTCTGCAAAAGACCCGTCTGCGGCTCTTTTGACTTGTACCGGAGTCGACGTAATACCAACCCAATATGTCGCAAAATTGAGTACGACAGTGGCTCTATATAGTAAAAAATAAAAAATAAAATAAGGTAAACCATTAATCCAATAATCCATGGCGCAAACGAAACTCACACGAAATCCACTTGTCCGTCAAAGTTGCTCGGTGCTTCCCAGTCGAATTCTACGGATTTTTTTTTCGAATTGCTACTGTGCGTCACGCTAGATTTCTATAGACACAACATATAAATGACTCTGTTAGACAAAATAATAATATCGAGGATCCAAAAACTCTTTCAAGCAATAACGTCTAGGTTTTTTTTTTTCACGTAATCGAGCGTGTTTAAGAGTTAATGTACAGGTACCCTAATATCGAATAGAATTGCAATGACAAAAAATATAACATTATAACATCAGAAAGTTTTTTTTTTTTCTATTTCTACGTAATATTATAACGATTTCGACAAGAAGCAACCTACTTTTTTCCCCTCAGTTCACAAATCAAACAAGATCGACCTTGGTTTACACAAATACACAATAATAACGTGTACTCGTGACTCGTGAGAACGAATTATTGCGATAATCCAATGTTTATCGTACGTATAATATACGTGTAAGTATACAGCAATTCGGTGTAATGTTCACTATTTTACAACACCTACTTTGTATACAAAAAAAAAATAATAATAATATAGCCGCGTTTGTTTCATTCGTTACAATCACTATTGAAACGGAAACTCATGTAGGTAGGTACAGAATAGTGGAATTAAAAAATAAAAAATAAAACCCCAAACGATTAAAAAGAACCGTTAAACCCCGTACGTGAGTAACTACGTTTATTCGTCACAAATTGGAACGAACAGACGGGCAATAGTATCCAAAACTAAAACTCGAATTGTCGGATATGTTGCGGTTCGAATAGACAATTTTCGGGAAAGTGCAATACGTTAGGGAGGATGTTAACTGACCGCAATATATATAATTTTAATTTAAAACAAAAAATCGATGAGAATCTCGGATAAAAATAATTCGGTTATCATTTCTCTGTCCGGGTAACCTCTTTTATCAAGTGCACCTTATTACTAAACATATACGCATATATCAGTACATATGCACTTACGATTCTATTCTTCTTCCGTTTCACTTCTATCCTACACAAGTGCACGTCTACACATACACTCATACCTCCTCTAATATCTAACCTCTAACCAATTGTCCCTAAACTATATTTTTCCTGACTTATATATATATTGGACCGTCCCATTGATACTCTTGCTCTCAATACGCCTGTACCATCACGATCCATAATTCTCATTAATTCTCCTATACTACCTCTTATGAGTTTATTCCCAACCAGGTTAAACCAAAAATTCTGGGTTCTAGTTACTTACTGGCACTTCGTTGCAGTCGAGCGTCTGCGAGTCCGCGGGCACTTGGACGAACGACCCGATAGCATCTTCACTAGAACCGGGCACGCGAGCCTGGATTAAGAACCCAATAAAGTAGTCATTGGCTTTGGGTGCAGTCAGCGTGACGCGGATTCTTGAGGAGGTGAAATTTTGGGCAGGAACGATCCGGTAGGGAGCAGGAGATGTCTGGGCTGCCTGGCCGTGGCCCGGGATCATGGTCCGACAACTAAGCGGCGGCGCCCCGGACTCGTATCCTTCGGTCGGCCGCCATGAGCAGGTCAGCAAAGTAGCGGCCAAGAAGACAGCCAAAGTGGCAGTCGAGTGACGCCGGGCAGTAGTCATCTCGGATGGAGGGCGACGAACCTGCAATAACAGAAAAAATACAAGGATATTATGGTTAGGTTCTGGTTTTGATGGTTGGGCTTATACAGGTTAATATAAATTAACCTAATAATTTAACACGGGTTAATAAATATAATAAGGAAGATCTGAGGAGCATATTACGGTATATAAAGGTCTTTAAAAACGGGCACTCTTCAAAGTTACAACTTCAAATGAAACGAGCAAACCTCTAAACGGTAAAATTTCAAATAAGATTCTCACACGACTACATAGGTCTTCCTAAAAAAAAAAAAAAGGATTTCGATAACAAGTCACAAAACATATTATCATCGAACCTATTTGGACGGTTAATAATCTTAATCTTTAGCTGGTATTTAGTACTCAGTACTCTTTAAGAGTTATCGCCACCATCGTAATCTCCCACCACTTCTCCCTGTTCTGAAATAATGTTAACCATTCATGTAAGCCTACTTCCTTGAAGCTTTTTTCCATCACATTCGACCATCATCACTTTCTAGGTCTCTTCCCCATAGATTTCAATTCTGGCAACGCTCTAGCTATATTTTTCTCATTTCTGCAGATTTTCATAGTCAAGCAATTGTATTCCCTGTGCATTTATTAAGCTATTGATCGGAATAATTCCCGTTTCTTTCTGAAGTTTACGAATAAACATTCGTCTCTACGCCTCTCTATTTTTTAAAGGCCAATACATTCAATCGCATTTAATTTAAATGCATATTATCAATAATGATGCATTATTTTAGTTGTTCGGTGAAGAGATCATGTGCAGCAGATGAGCGAATACGGATAAACTCGTATACCGTTCCGGGCTACGATCAACCGTCTTACATAAACGCGGTGAAATCGGGTCGAAACGTACTTTCCAAAAAATCAAAAAAAAATCATAGCGCACGTGCGTCGTTATTATAACAGAATATATTACATCGTAATTAAAACGCTGTAATAATTAGTGTAATATTTTGACCCATTTTTCTTTCTTGTTCGACCGTGCGGTTTTTTTTCAATTCTATACGCTTATGATAATATTATACTCGTATTGTATACTCGCGTGGAAAAAGTTTATAACAAAAACCGGAAAAATTTCTCTTAAAGTTTTCGTATTTTATATTATATTATTTAACTTTTCGGGACCGCACACGCACGGGCGCATTGTTCGCGAGTCACTCTTCCCCCCAACATTCGTTCTATATATTATTATGTGTTTTATCGATTCATACATATATATTTACTCGTTATCATTATTATTATTATTATTATTGCTAAAAACATGAAGTCAAAGTGTTCTCGAATTATTTCGTTTATCTCGGCATAACCGAAGAAAGTAAGCACACGAGCGTCCCTCTGGTTATACGTTAAGTTCAGACTATAACATTATAATATATTTACCTGCGGACTCTTCATTTAAACCGTTTTAACTTCGGATTTCGATGATTTCGATTTCTTTATATCATAATATTATGTCCACCGAGTTTGTAAACAAACACGACTTTTAGATACATGATAATATAATCACACACAGATAACACATTTAGTCGCGTTATAAATAAAACTCAATCACTAAATCATGACAATTTATACCCGGGATGGTCGAATTACAATAATTATAAAAACGGAATGGTCGAACTGCACTCGAGCCACTCGGGTTATGTTAGGTGGTATAAAACAAATAATGGTCTAACTGCATTTAAGTAAAAAAAAAAAGTATAGAAAGATAGTTTGGAAACACTTATTTCTCATGGCATTTGCGAGCTTAGGACAGACAAATTATTTGAATCATTGCGTGTCACTGATTAAATTGTAAGTGGGCAAGGAAATTAGTATTTCAAAAGTGTTCAATTAAGTTTAGTTTTTCAAACATTTTTGTTGAAACATTTCTCTTGACCAGAATGCAGTTCGACCGTTTTGTTTTAACCTGAATGCGATTCAGCGATAAGTGCAATTTGACCTTACCCTTTATACCAACGAACTGAATATCCCATGGTCCTTTCGTATTATTCTGACTACGTCCGTGACTTATCCGACGTGGGTTTTCCATTTAGAAAAAGCAGGAGGCTTTATCTAAATCCACCGTGGTTTTTTTTTTTATCGACTAGAATCTAGGTTTACACTTAGTTCGCGATAACTCCCTTGGAACAGTATCGGGTTTGAACCAACGGTAATGTTAAGTTTTGAGTGCTATTTTTCAATAAACACATGTTAGGTTCTGGAAAAGAAGGACTGAAGTCAATTGTATACAAATTCCATAACACAAGCGATTTAAATCTTGAAAATATGTACACGCGTGTCGTTTAGATAAGAAAAATAATAATAATAAAAGGAGAAAATTACACAAGACAAAAAATTATCAAAAAAAAAAAAAAAAGTGGCAAAAGCCCTCGTTCTTTCCCCTGGATCAAAGACGTAGCCCATACGTTGTGAAATGCCATTACAACTGGGAAACGTTGAATTCAAATATTCAATTGTGTTCGAACGAAATGAATTCCGGGTCGATCCGCCCGAAAGTGTTGCGGCCGTATGCCGTATGATAATAGACACCCGGATGCGAAATCGCGAACGTATCGTGCGCGAATTACCGTACAATATTGTTGTTGCGTAAATATAAAAAAAAACTCGCGCTACGCCCGCCGACGCGACGCCTTTTTGTTGTAAACGCGCACAATACGCAATAATTATTATTGTTTATAACGATACCATTATTTTTGTGCGTACGTTCGCGGGACACGTTGTGCGGGGCCTTGGTCGCGCGTGCGGTACACAAAGTGCGGTACACGCCGGTATTGGCGGTACTGGGTATAGCATAACACTCTCGCGTACGCCTTACCGCCGGGTCGTGCGGCCAATTACTTGCGAGATAGGGGATGACCTTCGCCGTCGTCGACCGGCTTCCGGCTCCGAGCGTATCTATTTGTGTTTCGGTTTCTTATTTTTTATTTATTTTTTTTTTTTTTTCCGTCCTCCCGCGCCCGCGAACCAATAGACTCGACGATATCGCCGTACCCACCTCACGGATCCTCGTGACTAATCGCGCGCAAACGGCCGCAACACACTCAGTATCGCCGGTACCCGTGTTGTACGCTAAACATGTTGTATGTTTAACATAATATCGTACCGTTTGGCGTACCGCGTTTCACTTGTAATTTGTCACGAAAAAATCGTTCTCGCCGAGGTCACGGCCCGACGGAAAAAAGAATAGATACCGTAGGAAACGCGGCACTGCGCATCAAACTGTTGTTGTTGTCGTGTGGTCGATGATAAGAAAATCGCGGAGGTCTCCGGATTAGAATTCGCGCGGGGTCGCCGGCGTGAAACGCGACATTTGATGCCGCCGGCTGCTGTATAAGGACTGCCCCGCGGAGATATCCGACGATGATAAACGAGAACGCATATGCACTCACCATCGTAATAACACGCTCGCGCGAATCGTCGAAATCGGTTAAAATAATGATATTTCTCACGCGAGAGAGTTGTACTCGCCCGGTGGCGGCGTTCGAGAGGTTTCGCTCGGGTTTTTATCGCTTTAACCATAAAAAGAAAAATAATAATAATAACTCCGGGATCGGACCGCGCGATCATCCCGGTTAGGTTACCGCATGTTTTATTTCTATCTTAAGAGTGATGTTTGCCATGCGATTTTTGTTGACATAAACTCGACGCGACGACTGTGTTCCGTATCCAGTAGCAGCGTTTAATAATTTTTTGGTCCGCACATACCTAATAAAAATTTAATCGAATAAAGTGTCGCGTATCCGGCTGTTACTATTAGTGACGGGCGCGCATCCGAATAATTATTTATAACTATAGGTAGTTTTCGATAGTTCGGATGAAATATTCGAACAGTTTTCACCACGGCCGAATAACTCTATTCGGGAAATCTACCGAACATGTCGAAAAACGATTCGAATAGTTTTCCCCGTGATCGAATAAAAACTGTTCGAATGGTATAACCGAACGGATTAATTAAGTACGCGTACAGTTTTTAATCTATCGAATAGTTCGAAAGTAATTACTCGGTTGTGTCCCCGTCACTAGTCGCCGTACGGGGGATTTTTTTTTTTTTTTCAATTCATGAACGAGTGTCGGTATTGCTAATGACAATAATAAATAATAATCGCGTAGGAAAACGGTGACAATTACCCTTTTTTTTTTTTTTACCTGACAATTTTATAGTTTTACCTGTATCGACCAAATAGCCATATAATATCGTGTTACGGTGATACGTGATACGTGAAAAAAACAAACACAGTTTTCCGTGTAAATCGATCGGTAACGCGACAACGACCAGTGTGGCAGTGTGTACGCTGAGAGGTTGGACAATAATTACGCGTCGATACAAACTATGATAATGTTATAGTGTTGTCTCGCCGTTTTCTATGTCGACGGCCTCCGTTACGATAGACAAACAATATAATAACAATAATAAATATAAAAAAAAAAAAAAAAAATAAAAAACCAAATATAAATACCCACGTAATATAGCGCGTTGAAATTGTTATCATATGGTAATAATATTTCGCGGAGATAATGTTGTCGTGTAAAACCAAATATTACTATCCCGGTAATATAGCGCGTTGAAATTGTTATCATATGGTAATAATATTTCGCGGAGATAATGTTGTCGCGTAAAAAAAAATAATACTATAACGATAATATCGCGTCGCCACAGGGTGCACTGCCGTCATATAACTACGGCGACCGGCAATGCAAAACGGTCCTGCGCACATAATAGCATCGCGTAGCTATACCGACGTCGAAAACAATAATAATATTATCGCTATGATAACGTATCGGTGAAACGAATTATTATTATTAACCGCTGCCGCCAATAACCGTCGTCGTCGTCATAATGACCTGACATTACCGTGGGGGTCCGCGACGCGTATGGTGCGACGGCCCCGTATAAATTAAAAAACTCCGGCATGCCGAGCTCGTCGAGTAAACCCCGAGAGGGCGGCGATGCAGCGGAAGTCGTTTCGAACGGTCCGAGGAGCGATTATACACGTGATATACAGGGCGTGTTTCTAAAACTATGCCGGGGTTTCTTGACATTTGTTTTCTATTTTTTCGTAGGATTTTTCCTGATAATAGACACTGTACGGTCGCCTTCTACTTTTGAACATTTCCAGCGTTCTCCTCTGGGCCAAACGAGCTGAGACTCGAGAATCAGAGGTTATTTTCTTTTTCTTTTTTTTTTTTTTTGTAGACAAACTGAAGTGATAAAATTCGAATTCGATATGAATTTAACCATATTTATTAGCTTTAGCTTTAGGAGTTTGAACTTTAAACTACCGCCCCTACAAGTTTTGTTTGACAATTTTTTTTTTCCGGAAACAAATTAATTATTTCAATATAGGTAATAATATAATGCCTACTGTGTTATTCTAGTATTCGGTTATGTATTGTTTGGCAAATCATTTTTCATAAACACAAAACAGGACATCAAATTCGACTCTAATGCGGACGATGGGAAAACGACGTGACATATCGATTTGTATAATATTACGACGGCTTTGGGGGAAATATATCGAGAAGTATTTACGTTTAATAATTAATTTTACGTAAATATTCCGAGAGTAAACATTATAGATGGAAAAAACTTAGGTTTTCAAAACAAGAAAACAAATTGCCTTCGTCGGTAATTCCGTCGAGTAGGCACATTCGTGTTTACTCACAGCTGTATACAATAAACTAGACTGTTAACTGGTGATGAGCAGTGAAGTTGCAATCCGCAATTCGAGGCTCCTGAGCCGTATATTATTTATTGTGACAACTGTAACATGTGCGTAATATTGTTTACAATGCCGATCTTGGTCACCGCGGTAACAATGGTAAAAAGACAGATTCAACAGTTATCACAACGTACAAGTATAACGACAAGGTCCGTGGGCCTCGAATCGAATGGCTGAGATGTCCTCTTCAAGCAATTATACGGATAGAATATAGCAGTTAGCTATCTATTGTATGTGAGTATATTGTCTACATCTGCGTGCTTATTAGTTTTCTCGTTCGTTTCAGAAACACCCTGTATACACGCACAACGCATCATTAGCCCGTAGGTACCTATACAATAATGATAAATTGCGCTCGCCGGCCCGTGTATTTCGTTTTTGAGCGCGGTAGCCTTTTCGCGCGGCCTGACAGGCCGGGACGCCGGCTTTCGCCCGAAACATATAACCCTCAAGCCGCGAAAATCCAATTTCGGACGTCCGCCATCATAAGCGATCGGCGACGGTCCGGCATAAAATATACGTACCCGAGGTCCGCCACCGCCATCACCGACCCAAAAAAATATTAATATTCCTCGGCGACACGAGCCGTTCGCTATATAAAGTCCGAAAATACATCATAACAGTACAATAACAGTGACGTAGCCAGGATTTTCGAATGCGGGGCGGAGTGGGACAACGGCAACAAAATCAATCATAATGCACGACAATAAATAATAGTAGGTACCTTACTAATATTGTTGTCATAACAATTGTCAAGACTTAATATTTTGTCGACAAATTTTAATTTTAATAATTTATTTATACCAACCGTAGATACAACCGTAACAACAAGACGTCCGTAAAATTTTGTTGCAAAAACTTGAATTGCTTTTTCTTGGGTTACTTTTTCAGAATTGTTGGTTTTAACCATAGATTTGAAACATAGCTATCTATGAACCCGTGTCCAATAAATCTTATAACGACAGGTAACCAAAAACTGTTTAATCTACGAAATAAAGTTAAGAAACACATAAACTTATAAACACACACACACACACACACAAAGGAAATAAATATCAAATAAGAGCACTGATATGACAAAATTCATATTTAATATAACGGTTACCTATGTCGACAAATTGGACAATGGAACATGGCCTATTTCCATAGCTATAATACTGGCACATCAGGTGCGTGTAACACTCGTCTAAATAATGTATTTATGTACATTAATAATAAAACCTAATCGACTCTTCCGAGAAAAACCGTTGCCAAAACGTGGTAAAAAATGTATGCGGTCCGGACCGAGAGTGCCGGGAAATCGCGTGCTGGTCTCGCGGTTACGCTCGTCGTCGGAAGTTTCAGGTTTTCGGTGATAAATTTTACTGTACGCGCCGTGGTCGACGACGGATTAACGCGATTAAATATTGAAAACGAACCAAACCCGATCGACGCACAAGGATGAGTATAGTTTTAGTGTTGCAGCTGTCGTAAAACGAGTTGCTAAGTCGATTAAAGCAGTTCCGGAAGGGTTAACGTCAATTAAACTACGTGACGACGACATTATTACGCGGCTTTGGGCGATTTGCATGCCAAATTCGCGCGAGCAGTTGCAACAGAATTAACATAATCGTACGCCTTTGGCAGCGACGTCGTTAAGAAAACAAAATAAATCTGAAATAGGTACACAGAAAAACAAAATATAGTTTCGGATGGTTCAATTACTATCGTTTCATACACAAGTGACAGCGAATATCTCAGTGACAGCTCCAAAAAAGAGCCACACAAGATATCAGGATTATTGGAGTGGTTTCGGAAAAAATGTGTTAAAAGAGTTCAGAAGAGATCATAATGCGATCCGATAACATTTAAAAGACTCGGTAAGATATTTTATACGATATTGATATTATTATTTCTTAGGATAGGTAGTCTTTTTTTTCAGTAGTTTATATTGTTACAAATGGTACATACGCACAAATAAATAAAAATTGTGCGTGATGAAGAGAAAATGAAATGAGTACATGTGAAAACTGGCAACGACAACAAAAATATAAAGTGGAAGCAAAGGTAGCTTGAATAAAGTTTTGGTGGTTCACTAAACCATCAACAATTTGAAGTAGATAAGTATTGGATCTTTTGGACAAAATTCCATGAACCGAGTTCGTGCAAAATTCTAATCGTTTATTTCTTTAACCATTATTCTACTTTTTACAGATGTAAATATCAATTATAATTACTAAAATATTCGTTCCTGACCGTGTTCTAAACCAGTGGTTCTCAACATTTGTGTGTTAGCAACCTAAGATATTTACACAATTTTTCATGCGACCTTTTTGAAAATATTTACCAACAAAGGGCTACCCATCCTACCCAACCCACTTAATTGTTCAATTATCATAACTAAAATAAACTATTATACCTTTCATTTATTTTAAAATTAATATACACGATTAAACAAGTAATGGGTACCTTGTGAAGTTCACAATAATGACAATTGATATCAAAACAAATATTGGTCAACAACTTACCAAATTTAATCGATTCTGTGAATGTGATCCGATAGAGTGTATTTATAGTATTAAAAGACTTTAGTCCAAAATTATAAATTTATAACTGTTTGTCATGAAAAATAATTTACGAAAAATATTTCATTAATTATTTTTAAAACCATTTTATAAAAAAATGTCGATGAAAATTTTTCAGGCAGTCTAAAATGAAATTATTATACTAATGTTTTTATTATTTGGCGACTCGTTTAAAATTATCCGTGACCCGAAATTGGGACATGACCCTATGGTTGAGAAACGCTGTTCTAAACTTTAGACCATGTACATTTTATTTGTACTTGTTTTTCATTAATACAATTATTTTTAAGACAATGCTTGTGGGTTGTATTATACTTGCGTAGTGGGATGGGATGAGTATAATTTTATAACATTCAAATCACAAATTAATAAAATACCTCGAACCGCCTCTGGGTAGATCACCTAGACGTCACCCCACGCACAGTCGGATGGACACTCCGCAACTGATCTTGTGATAAATGTGCGTAAGGAATGATGATGGAAAAGTATAAGAATAGCGGAAGCAGCGAAACCTAAGCCTCCGGTGTATTCAGAAATGGGCTGTAAATGGGGTTTTATAGTCCATTTCATTTTATATTAAAAGAACACGGGAGAAGAAAAAAAATTAATGTTACAAGTGTTACGGTTGTTCGCAACTAAGTATTATTTCTAGAATCGTCTTAAAAAAAAAAATTAAAAAAAATACGACGTATATCTACCATGAAAATATAACAGTCTGTCCACGATCTGAACGTCGCCGCCGAGTTTGTCGCGTACCTATATTATTGTTTTTATTTTCGAAAACAATACGGGACGTGACGATATGTTTATTTCCCTCCGGTGGCGGGCGAAATTGTTACGGTCCACTGATATTACTCGTTTAAGATTCCGAACGGTATGCGGGGGTGGGGCGGACCTGTGTCCTATTCGTTGTCGTGTAGTGTTTGGATTTTGTTTGTTTTTTTTTCATCGTCTCGGAAAACTCTTTTTGACGTCACGCACAATAAGTTTCACGGCAACTTTACACGCGGACCGTATAAAAAGTAATTGAACACACACGCTGCGAACTACAGCATTCTCGGAAAGATCGTCTATCGAATTTTCCACTAGAACGCCTACCCCGAAACGGCCGTAAAATTAACGTAATTCCACACGAGCTTCTGTACTCGGAAAGCCATTTCAAATTTTAAAAACGATTCAATACATAGGTACCGACCGTTGCGTCGCGCGGTGGTCCGTCCTAGATGACAGGTTCGTTTACTTATGTAGAAAATAACAGGAAAAAAATAAAAACAACATACAAAAACACGTTCACGTAAAACGATCGAAAAGGCCGTTTAAAACGGTTTTCGATACTTTCGATAAACGAATCTACACAAAAATTTAATGGGTTTCAGTATTTTATCGTCTAAAAACACCTTCAAAGGGCACTTGACAAAGCGGTACTGACACTATACGGAACCAAATGTAAATTTATTTAAAAGTAAAGTTCAATCTGGAAAAGACATTTAACTATACTCGAAGACGACGACGATTTTGAGTTGGCGTTTTTATTTAGGTTTTCGTGTCGTCAAAAACGGTTGGGCGAGGAAGGTCGTCTCTTTGTTATATACGATAATAACAATAATGTAAAATATAATAATTGTAGCCCGCGCATAAAATTTCGCTTTCTTTAAAAAAAAAAAAAAAAAAAAAATGAATATATACATATAATAAAACCAGTGATTATTACGCGCGCCCTTGCAGCCATATTCATGTAAACAATATGCGTGTGCATAACAAAAAGACTACCGTGATACGTGATGCGTTTTATTACGGTGTGTTTGCGGTTTCTGAAACCGTCATCGTATGGGTATAGGTATAGGTAGGTGCTATACAATAATTTATTATTATTATTATAATAGCAGCATCTCTGCGCTGTAGGTGTGATAATTTGTTTTTTTTAAGCATACAAACTAGTATAATATAGACCGCGACCCGAAATAACCGCCACGGAATAATAATTCGGACCGAAAATTCGTCTCGGCGGCGGCGTCGAGTCCTTCACGTATAATATTATCGTATCGTATCTTACGAATGTGTTTGTGTATGTGTGTGTGTGTGTGTGTTGTGCGGTTGAATAGTCAGTCACCGTAAAAACAAAAAAAAGTATGGTTTATGCGTATACACTGTATACTATACAGGGTAGTACACTTATCAGTGATCTTATCATTTTTACTTCTGTTTTATTTTTAGTTTTTACCCCTACTTGAAATTATACTTCAAATATAGTACAATAAAGTACTTTGGGCTTACAAATAGAAACTTTTTAACTCGGATTCAAATAGAGAATTTTTAGGATTTATCTAAACATTTTGATAACTATAACATTAATATCGGATTCACCATTTATTTATTTAAAGTTTAGTACGAAGAAGTAGTTATCAACTAAACATGGATATACAATTTATAACCCATCCCCACTCCTTCGGTGTGGGGATCACTTCACAGTGTCCACTTCCAAATTGCAAATCGTTTTAATTCATAAACGGTCATCAAATTTTATTATACAAATATTCTCTATTCAAATCTGTACTCAAAAAGGGGAGAGGATTCCTATTTGAAAATCAAACTTAAATACATATTTAAGGTATAAGGAGTAGGAGTAAAAATAAAATATAGCTTTAATGTAAAGTTTAAATTATCAAAAAAAATAACTAAATCAAATACACTTAAAAGCCGAGAAAACTGTTGTTTCGTGGTATAAGTGCATCACTCTGTATATGTAAAGGTCTTACCGGATAAAATATAACGATGATGCGTGTGGATGACGACACGCGGTATAATAATAATAATAATAATAAAAACATGTATAGGTGGTCCCGACTCGGTATAAAAAATGCGAGCCGTCCGTCGCGATCACAATATTATGTTAATATCATAATCTCACGGGTGATGTGATAAAAAATATATACGAATTCGACTGATAAAACGAATAGTTATATCATAATGCACACGACAAATTTTCGTGTCGGAAATGTTCGGGTTTAGAGTAAATAATTCTAGTTATCAGAACTGTTCTGATACGGCGGCAAGACTTAGTAGCGTATCTGGCCAAACAAAAATACCCTCTCCTATAGCTTACCTCTATATTTATTCCGTTAAAATTCTACGTTTATTTTGTGTACACATTCTGGATTTCACGCATTTTCCCAAGATGCACTCTTCGCCTGAGCCGGTTTCACCAAGCCCTGTGAACCTGATCGTTTTTCTATAGGATTAGAGCTCGGATTGCAAAATGCATTTTTTTTTTTTTTTTTTATTATTATTAACGATAATCCAAGCTGTCCAAATACGTAATTCGATTTTTGTAATCTACTCCAAATCTACTTCATATCTATACTTCAAACATGAAATTTTTAATTTTTAGAATATTTGTGTGTAATTCTTTATGGATACATGTCGATTAAAGGCTTTTTTTTTTTATGAAAGCTATCGTCTTTAGAGGATTTTTCAATAGTTTTTAGCGCATTTAAATCCAGGTCCGACTTATGACAACCGCGTGTCTTACAGTGTAGTAATAATATCAATTCTGTTTTTATCTACAGTCTTGCACTACGATACATTTTTCACGTTTCCTTAAATAATAATATACAATTATTTCGAGGTTTATTTTTCACATAGCTTTTACAGGCCTTTCGTCACTCCAACCAATTTAAATCTTTCGATCGATAATCTCGTTCACGCGATATGGCCTTACTTGAAACATCATTAATTTCCTCGATATTATCTTTCTTAACTCGATATAGCCAACGTCGACGCGACCTTCCGGGGTCGCGTCTTATTTGGGTTACTAACGAGTACTATTGTTTCATTAAACTTTCCTTGATTCACCAAATACGCCTTGCCGATTCTATTTTTTTTTTTCTGAGGGAGGGGTGGAGAGGACCAAGACATTTGTGAATATTGAAACCATTGAAATTCCTCTAGATTTCCGCGTTAGTTTTTCTTTCATATTGCTTTGTTTCCGTGTTTTATACAGTATAAGTGACTGTATATTATTTACTCATCTGAGAACCTTATTTCAGCCGTTATTCTTAATAATAATAATACTGTATGTATGCCCATACACTGCGACCCGTAACAACGAAAGCTTGACGAAGAACCCAAGTTACTGTACGACGACGATACGAATGCGACGGAGAAAACAGCAGACTGGGAAGTCTGGTCGGATTTTTATTTCTCGACTAATTGTGGCAACGTCCGTATTTGAATATAATATTCTAATTACCGGGCCGTGAAAGCGAAAATAATAATATTATAATTACACGTTTAGGTGAAGGTAAGTGTTTTTAATTACGACGAAGTTTAACACGAGTATTTCTTGAACAAGACCGTCCAAACCGTATGGCGTTCTCAGAATTTTAAAATTAGGGGTTCTGAATTTCAGAGTTTTACTCAATGCTATAATGTCAATACCTATATGGACTGGGTGTCTCCCACATCCTGTTTCGGATTACCAAGTACTACATATTTATTTACCCTAATTATTTCGCGTATGATAGGGCCTAAACTGCACGATATTGTTTTCTAACAATTATTTTGTTATCTTTGTTATGTTAAACTTCTCTTTTTCTCACACACACACACACACACACACAAATACACACTATTAAAGAGTATGAACGGTCTCACGTCGTGTACTATCTTTGTCAAACAATATTGGACCCCGGAAAACCTATCTCTCTTTCCGTTTCTTCATAGTTCTACTATATGAGTCACAAAGATGAAATCATCTCATCAATCGTCTACATTTGAAAAAAAAAATATAATATTGCATTATATGAAAAATAATATAGTGTAACCGTTTGCAGTATGTTCGTCAAATTCAAACCTTCTCCAGAGACAGTTGCAGATTGACACGGTTATTGAGTTTTTAATTGAGTTAAGAATTAACGATGGCGAATATTATTTTTGGCTTATAATATCGATTACCGTGACCGTCACTGACGCCACCAAGTCGAAATATATGTATTATTAAAAACACAGTACGAGTATATACCTGCGTGTTATTTGTATTTTAAATAACTATATGTTATACTATAGTTATATTATTTGAAATGAATTGTGTGTTTTTCGAGGTTATCGTCAAACATAATATTTTTTTTTATCGTCGACATTAATGCGTTTACACACATTACTAACGATTATACCCGTTCAGTTAAAGTCGAATAATTATTGTATAGGTATTCTGTTGAACAATAAACATGCCTAGTTTTACGATATACCACAAATATTGCATACCCACGAGAATCGAACGTTAACAACTGCATTAAACGCTCGTATATTGTGCTTAATACTTGCGTAATAACTTCCACAGATCGAAAATTAACAGTTATCACAACGTACCCGCGCCGGGTTTTTTTTTTTTTTTTTTTTCAAATTAGTACGTTAAAAATGCATTAATAATAACCGTGTATGCCGATGACCGAATAACTAATGCGAGAAAGAAACCGACAAACGTTCTGTAAACTGAAAAAAAAAAAATATCATTATAATATGATCGAAATATGGACAATTTACAAGGTCGGCAGTGTAATTATTAAACGGGCCGAGGTCGGGGCGTCGCGGTTTTTGTCGCGTATAAGAATAACGACAACGGTGTGTATACAATAAGCGATCTGTACAATAATTTACAATCGCAAACGTATAAAATGCATTTCAACGCGGCATGAAATATGAACGGCGAATTCGGCTGATGGAATTCAATGAAAAATATCCGGAAATAAAAATATATTGAGAGGGCGTGGTACCCCGCATATTATCTTGGCTCCGCATACAAACGTACAACATAGACAATTTTGCGTTCAACGGAGAAACAACATTGTCTTGTCGGTTTTAAAATTGGAACGAATTGATCTATTATCAAACTTAAAGATAATAACATTCAACGCTGACGTTGTTTTAATTTTAAGAACGATTAAGCATTGTCAAATTGTAACACTTCACATACTCTTATCTCTCTTAATAATTATAATATCGCAAAAACAACGCCAAACGTTTCACAGATAATATTCATATTTTTTATCTATAAGTTTGATACTAAGTCAATTCCGTCCAATATAAAAACTAACACCACAAAGTGGTCACTGCTGAACGTAAATTTGCTGTGTCGTACGTTTTGTAAGACAGTATTTACGTACCTATACAGGTTGGGTATTGCATCCACGCTGCACTATAATAAACAAATATAAAATGTACGCTCGTGTCTCCGTATACAATCAGCCGAAGACGTATCGATAAAAAAATGTAAATTTTTCAAAAATTATTTTTTTTTTTTAGATTCCAAATAAAAATGAAGAGTGTATTTAGGTTTTGACACGTACTTTAATTTGTTCTGCTTGTGTACAAATTTTCGTAGGAAGTCATTTCTTTTTTTATATTATGTGTACTTTTATTAATAATTGAGAAAACTTAAAAATAAAATCGGAAAATGATTGTTAAAATTCATTTGTTACATTTCTTTTAGATTCTGAGCGTGGTTATCAATATAACAACTTTTTACCAGAAATCTTGCTTCAATCGAAAAAACAACAATAGAGCTCTTTGTAACATTTTGGATCTAGTTGGCCTATTGGGAGGTAATTTTTTAAATTTCCTTGTAGAATTAATCATGTGCCTATTGGAAATTTCAATTTTATGCTCAAACTGCATCATTTGTTAGCAAGTAATAGTGTAGTAGTATTCGATTACTTACTGTATTACAAAGAATATTTCTATGATACGAAATAGGTCAGGGAAAATTCGACTTTAACCGCGTAGCTCTACGGCTCACAAGTATTTTTGTTGATATTAATATATACATAGGTACGTATGTCTATGACTCGGATGCCGACGACGAATACGTTCCTGGCCGGACATGGAAAGTGTTTATATATAATGATTTACACCATGAACCGACACGCCTTTTAGTCTAATCACTCGAAAAAAAAAAATGATCACTTAAAATAATTAAAAAAAAAATTCGGCGTTCCTAGCGCAGGGCGAGATTGATGCGAGTGAATTTTGTTCACGTTTTTAATGTGCGTGATGTAAAACGGCGCGCATCTACTAAAATAAAATAATTATATAATTAATATTAAGGTGACTGACAACGATTATTTTTTACTCGAAAAACGTTATCAAATTAACAAAACAATACACGGGTAACACGCGTAGGTAATTGTTATTAATCGCATAGCGAGAACATAATATTATCTACTCGTACCATTGATAATCAACAGATAATCAATGTTTGTAATTATCTCGATTATACCGACTTTCGTTTCAACTGGCCGCGTAGTCTTAATCGTATTGCCCCGTGTTTATCACCTGTAAACCGTTTCACGAAGAAGTCAAACGTACCTAAGTAAAGTAATTGTCTATGCTTAACGCGTCGTGTAATGCAGTGAATAATCGTTTTGCCATTACGGTTTTACAAGAGTGACGATAAATAAATGATGGAAACCATAATATAATACAGAGTGATCCATTTGAGTGGCTACACTTGATATTTCGAAAAGTATTGATTTATGAAAAAAAAAAAAAAACAACTTTTAAAACGCCGCACGCCGTGCCACCACACGAATGATATTCCACTACTCTCCTAAACTACCCAAACTTAAAAATAGAATGCACCGTCGACAGGTTTATGGAAATCAAAAAGTTCAACTCCGAAATGCATTTAAACTAATATTCAATCTTTTTATGCAATTTGTAATGCAGATTGTCATTTGAAAATCAAAAATAGGTAGCCGTTTCACCTCAAAAATAAAGTTGACAAAAATAATATTAATATTACATTAACAAAACTGTTAAATTGTCAACAAAATATTTTTAATGTTTCCTGAAGTCAATGCTTCTCGAAATATCGAGTGTAGTCACTTAAACGGATCATGTTGTATACGGTAAAATGTAGGTACCTATGTTCTTTGGCGACACGTGAACGGACGCAACAAACCACGAAATGCGATTTTTATAACTTGACATATTATTAAAAAAAGACGATATAATGTATAAATATAAATGCAATCGTCATGACGTACTTTCACGATAACTATTTCATTGATTTACTATATATTAAACGCGTGTGCATGTTCCGCAGTGTTTTACGATTATTCGATATCAAACAGGTTTGTTTGTTTAATAACCTACTCCGCAAAATTGTCGACCGTATACTATTATTGGCCATCATTTGGCGTTTTCGTTTTCCCTTTCAACTTGTGCAAATGTTATGCGTATCGGTCGTTTAAAACATATGTGAGTATCAAAGCGCCGTCACTAGAGTCGACATTTTCTCCAGTTATTTTGTATAATAGAAATTAATGTATTCTTTGCGAAATAATGTGTAATTGCTAAATTTTATACAAATTTCCAATACAGAACTTGTTCGCATAAATTGTGGGTAGGGGGTTGAAAATTGAAATGCCAAAAAACGATCATTGATACCAACGCCACGTATGTATAAAATATCATTCCCCTGGCTGAGTATGCACATGGTTATATAGTTCATATACTTATATTCGAACAAACATTTATCACTTCCATACACCTATACAAATCAACTGAAATTCGTGAATTTGAGCTCATTTCGTCCAGAAGGTGCAACAAAGAATGTCCAAAAGTAGCCAAAAACAGATATAGATGGATCTTTTTTTAAAATAAACATTTTTTTATTTTAATTTCGTAGAATCAGTTGAACGGTCTTTTCCGTCTATCTCTGTTGTTTGTATTTTTTGTTCTAGATATAATATATTTATTCCGGAGTTTTTTTTCACTTGCTACTTATAAATGGCATCCTTCTCCTCCGTGTTTTTCCATCAATTTGTCTTTCGATTATTGCCGATACCCAAACGTTATTCCTTATTAAACATCCAATCCAGTTCTTTCTCATTTCTTCGAGCGTGTTCCATATTTACTTATCGTCTATCTTGCGAAGTACCTCCGCACGCCTTATTCTATCTGTCCGTGATATTCTCAGAGCTTATCTTCAGTACCACATTTCAGAATCTTCTTTTTCCCGGTCTTAAAAACTTTCCGCGTTTCACGTCCGTCTGTTCCGATCAGATCCTATACTGATAAACGAGACTCTATTGGTTACACGAGGAAGAGGAAAGGAGGGGGAGGGGGATGGAGAATGGCAGCTATAGCAGTTATCTGTCTTACTGTCTGATCATAGCGTACCGAGCTATCCGTATAATTGAAAAACAAATTATTAATAACCGCGGCGAAACCGTTTCGTTTTAATCATAATTCCGCGGGGTGAACCGAAAAACGAAAACAGCTGATCCGTCCCGAGGGATTGCTCGTCAGGAAATCGTTCCGGGAGATCCGCCGCAAACGGTCCGCGAAACGTAAGTTCACAATAATATTTTATTTCGTTGACGATGACGTATACATTATTTCGTCGGGCCCGCCGCGTATTATTTATTATAAACGGCCCGGCGCGCGTGACCGACGGACACGAATATTAAAGTTTTGCGTTAATTTGTCCATTATTTATAATGAACCGGCACGGTTTTCCGCCGACATCGCCCAAAACCTAAGCGTTTAATATTTCAAAACGGGCAGTCGTAAACCCGTCGGACATATTATATTTATACGCCGTAGCCGCCGCTGCCGGAGGCGACAGCTGATGCTGCTCGTGAATGATGTACGCACGCGATATTTTTCTTCGGCGTTCCGTCGAAAATCCGTTACGGTCCGGAAAAGTGTTTCGGCGCGAAATTATTTCAACGTCGTTGGTGCACAGCGCCACCGCGGTCGTTAATGAAGTTTCCCAACAGAAGAATGGATTAAATCCGTGTGTGTGTGTGTGTCAATGTCCACTAAACTCGATTGCCACGGCTGCGGTGCTGAAACCGACTTAAGTCGGGTAACGAAAAAAAAATACATAAAAAAAAAAAAGAAATTTGAAACGGCAGCCATAGAGGAAACCCCGGATTTTCCGCGAGCACAGGATCTTCTCTATTTATTCGTACTTTTATTTATTGAGCGAGCACCCGGTATTTTGCTATACAATTTTTTTTTTGTCTTTAAATTTAATTCTCCCAGATAAAAATAAAAAGAAACTGTATTTTTCGAAAACGCTGCAGTGAACTAAATGGGTTTTTCGTCCGAGCCAACAACATTTCTCTGTTGATTATACGATAATTTTTAATAAAAAAAAAATGAAGATTCGTGTAATTTTTTAACGAGTCTTTGGACGAACGCAAATAGTTTTGTACTTCATATCATATTAGATTACAATTGAATGTTTCAATTATTACTGCGAGGTTCGGGGCTCTCATCATAGTCCGCTAAACGAGTTTTCCATACAAATATTGTATGATTTCAATTTACGATCGCACCTAATAATAACATCAGTACTCGTGATAACGGGACACGGGACTATATTATAGCTGTGTAATATAAAGAGTATGTAACTAAATATTTTGAAAGTGAATTTCGACATTGTAACTGTATATACCTACACGTACTGGACCTGCATTATTATTATAGCGTGCCGAAAACAACTAATTATTACCGTCAAAACGACACGTAGGTACCACGAGAAGGACATAATATTAAATACTAAAAAGAAAAAAAAAAATTATGCTGGTCGTCGGCAATCGGGTCGTTTTGTGGCGGCGGCGACGGCTCGTTGTTGTAAATATAATATAAATGGAAAGCCAGTTTGCTATATCACGTGCAATAGAAACATCATGCACAAAACGGAAACGACCGCAGCTGATTACACAAACAAACAACAATAAACAGGCAGCCGACCACGAGTAAGTCTGAAGCTTAGTCGACATATTATTCTATCAAAAGCCGAGCCTGAATTAGTCTTCCGGACCAATTCACGTCGAAGATGATTACAATACAAGACCGCAACTAGACGAATATGCCGAGAGGAGAAGAAGACATTTATTTTCAAATCAATCATAAATGACCCATTTTTAGCATTATACTAACGAAAAATCTGTAGGCGATGAGATTATCGATAGAAAATCCAATCACGGCCTAATATCTGATGTCTGAAATTTTTCGTTTAATATCAGATATCAGTCCACGGCCGCATTGTCTATCACATTTTTTAAGAGCGCGTTCAATCCAGATAATCGTGACCATTTCAAGTCGTGGCAGAAGAATATTACTAATTTGTTCTAAATTTCATTTATTTCTATAAAACTAAAATCCTATACAAAAAAAAAATGTTCTATACAATCAATAATATTTACTATTAATAACCATATCACCATTTATAGAATTATACGGAATTCCCTATTGCATTCGACATTCGGCAATATTGTATCAATTGACCCGTGAAATATTGATTCATGCCGTGCGACATTATGGAAATATTTGAAACTAGTAAAAAACAGGTCGTATAGTATAACAATAACCACTGCGGCTGATGATTGCATAGCTTTATCACGGGACTCCCTTACCGTGCAGTCTCTTACCCGTAGTCGTTTTCAAATAAACCTACGGAAACCGCACACGCGTCTAAACGACGTCTTACACGATGGAAAAATTCATAAAAAAAAACCCCCGAATAAAATACGATTCCACGGCGGCGGTGGAGACGATACCGTAGTTCGATTAACCGCGAATCGCATCGCTATGAATTATTATTTCGTCTTTACCGTGTGCTAAGGTGTTTACCGGGAACACAATAATACCGATATCTCATATATTATATATAATAATAACGCGTATCGATTTATCATCGTGTATAAACGAGATTTCGGCGCACGGAGGTGTTTTATCCCCGCACAAAAGATGTTCGGGTTTATATACTCGCGCGTATTTCAAACGCCGCGGGCAAAAGAGGAGAAGCAGGAGGAGCAGGAACTGCATCCTTTGATATTAGGTATTATTATTATTATTAGTAGTAGTAGTAGTAGTAGTAGTAGTAGTAGTAGTAGTGGTAGTAGTAGTAGTATTAATAGTATAAAAGTGATAGTATTGAGGAAAGTACATTATTATTATTATTATTATTTAGTCAAAAGCCGGTAAAACCGCCGGCACCGCGAGAGAACTATAAAACGCGCTGACTATACCAACGAATCGGGTTTGGTAATTCTTTGATGTAATATCTGTGTACATTCGTACGAACCCAGTGGGAAAAACATAAATAGCCGTGTAACGAAGCTCGTGTAAAATAAAACTCGTTTACGTTTTAAACGCGATTTCGGACCGGCACAATAAAAACGAATACCTAATTATGTTGGAATTGCCAAAAACAAAAATACAAGTTCAAAACAATAATAATCACAAAAACCGCACGATAATCGTAATGAGCATTCGAGAAGGATCATAAATTAAATCACGTGCGTACACATAACTACATTAATATGATAGAAACCGTGGCACAATAATTGTTATAGTTTTTTTTTTTTATTGAATGGCACAATATACAAATATAAAATATTATTACGTTCTACGAACGCGTGTTATAAAAGCACAACCTTGCAGTTTCCTCGAGTACGACACGCTACGGGTGTATAATGTTATACGAGAAGAATAGAAAAACTGCGGATTTCTAAGTTTTACGTGTGTTTTTATTCTTCTATTTCTCAAAAAACTCATTTTTCGGAAGATACCTAAGTAGGACCGGGCAGTATCTTCGATACAACTATAATGACCTCGCATACAATTGTATTTAGTATCACGATAAAATTTTTAAAATTATCGAACATCTTCAATCTTGTATTGCGATACTAAAATAAATGTACCTAAAAACGAGTAACTCATCGAGAGATACTCGTTTTAAAGTATTATCTTGCCCATAGGAGTCTGAAGAAAAGGCTAAAATGTTCATTATCAAAAGTTAAAAGCTATTGTACAAAAATAGGGGGAGGGGGAGAAATTGTGTGGAACTTCAAAAAAAAATGTTTCGAAATAACTACCACGTCTTTTAAAATACTGCACGAGTGAAAAATGTAATTAACACTGTAATTGTTATACATCGAATATCAAATAAAACCAATTACATACTAAAAAATTCATCAAAAGTTTTTTTTTTTAATTTCTCTCTATGTACGATAATTTCAATGTTTTCCCATTGTTACGAAAAGTACCTATCATTATAGATATTTCAAAAGAAAATTACATTTATACAATATAGGTAGTGTCAACTAAATTAAAAACCGTACAAATAAGCTCGAACGAAGTTTTTGATTGGATCAAAGCGGTCCAGTTAAAACCCGAAACGCAATCCGAAAATACCAAAAAAACGGTCCCGCGTCACCGGTGTATAATGTGATTACACCGGCCGCCGAGTTTTCGATTTGTTTTTTTTATTTTTCGTTTCTCACGCGATTAAAACTTTACGTATATCACCTCCTACCTTTATACGAAACATTATATTATTGTTATTATACTATATTTGATGTTAAAACGGCCGGAGAAATCGCGCGTTCTCCGGAGCAACAGTCGCTCGTATTGATACGAAAGACGAATCGCACACGTTTGTATACGTATTTTTATGTGTTCACGGTAAAAAGAAACACAATCGAGTAGCGCAATGACCGCGGCACTGCGGGTTTTAAAAACTGCATGTTCTACACCGCGACATTGTTTACGTCGCGCGAGTTATCAATGGAAAACGCGACGGCGAAACTTTCGAAATTACCATTACAAATACAGACCGTCGTCGTGGTCGTCGGTCAGTGTGCCAAGTATACAAAAACGTTGCGCGTACGGAATATTTATGGGCGCGTATATAAATACCGACACGGCCAAATAAGTATATTACAATATAATGTAGGGAGCGGCCAGACTCCTTGTCGATTCCTAGACTGTTTTTTTCCCGTCGGAATATTTTCTTCAACGGTACCGAAAATAAAATAATCATCTATGCCCAATAGTTAACAAGTATATAATTCGAGAAGATGAGTTTATCGAAACACCGTCAATGGCGAGTTGTAACGTTTGTTGTCGACAGTTGCGTCGAATGACCAAGTCGAATTAAGGAGACAAATCGGAAGGGCGGGGTGTGGCATAGAGAAATTTAATTAATATCTATACACAACGATGAACTATTGCTAACGAAAGCCCAGTCACATTTGTTCGTGTTTTTTCGAATTTATTGTGGTAACTGCTGCAGGGATGTGTGCAGTAGATGACGTGAGAAACCGATTCAAACGGTGAGACCACAAATAGAGAATGGAGAAATATTTACATTACACTGAATTCACAATTATAAATACATTCTTTACGACATACATATGAATATATTTTTAAGTTTTAAAGTGCTAATTAAGATAATCTCAAAAAGGATAATTATTACTGTTCGTTGCAATTGTTCGTCTAATCAACTCCAAGTTTTAGATTTTTATATTATTTTAGATTCTAAGTGAAGCAAAAAAGCTTATAGTTTTACTAAAATGTTTATTTTTTTTTTTTTTTATCTTTACGCAACTTTCCTGCCAAAAGAGTTGCTCAAATGTTTAAGTGTCGCATCTTTTGTAAAAGGAAATCGGTGTGAGGAGATCCTTTAGGTAAGATATTAGCAATGTTTACAAAAATAAATTTCACTAGGGAGATACTTTAAAGAGGTAATTTTTCGATTTTCTCAGGAGTTTTCTCATCAAATTTGAAAAACCAAAAATAACAGAAGAAAAACGGGAAAAACGTAGGAAAACTGAGAAAATCGGTACAACCTTAAGCAAATATTACTAAAAAAAATATATAAAGCCTATTTAATTATCTATATTATGAATATAAAAATGAATCCCAAGGAATACCTTCTTATACTCGGTGTACTAGTATTAGCGTACCTATTATACGCCACGCATGCCAGCGTGTTAAAAATATTTTCTTCGTTATTTGGCCTTTGACGCAGTCGTTTAACTGTAAAAAAATTGCTCAAACTATACTACTGGGGCGTATTTAGATTCGATATATTTATATATTTTTTTTTTTTGAGGGTCGGCGAGGAAAGGGGACTTACGTATTCATGTTAGACTCATATAGGAACTTACTGGTTCCCCGCCCATTACCAGGTTACCGATATACCTTTTACGACGACGACGGTATAATTATTATTGCGCATACGTCGTTTTATACACGGTGTACTCGATTCGTGCCACGGTCATGGGACCCAGACCACGTTAATTGCATCTGCTGCGGACGACAACGGTCCTATTGCTCCCCCTCAAACCAATCTGTACCTACCTATACACGAAATATTATTTTATTGTGTGTATACTCAGTTTTTGTGCTATCTCTCACTCTCTCCGTTCCTTTCCATCTTCGTTTAATTTCTCTGCAAGACAACGCGATAATAACATTGTATACCCTAGGTGCGTGTGTGTGATGGGAACATTTGGACGGCGAAAGTTGCGAAACAGTTTAATTTTTTTTTTTTTTTTTTTTTTTTTTT
>CABPRJ010000005.1:734985-778141 GCA_902439185.1 Cinara cedri
AATTTTTTTTTTTTTTTTTTTATTCCAAACGAACGACGTGATACCACACTAGACAGCGCGAAAAATATATGCCAAATAATAATAAATATTACGCCAAGCGCCGATTTTTTGACGCGGACTACCGTTATAAAATACTTCTGTAGTCAAGACTATAAATATACGAGGCGATGCACGTCCGCCCGCAGCGACATACGAATATTTTACGATCAGCAGATACACGCGGTTCGATAATAACAAAGTACCTACCTAGCTAATGTTATTTTCGATACCGACGAATAATACATATATTATCGTAAAATTATTGTTTTAGTATATGGCGTTCGGCTTGCAGATAAACGTTTCTAAACGGAATGATTGGATTGAGCAGAGCTCGGTACATTTCAGGTAAGGGTATATGGGCAGTGGTGTTTCCTCTCATATATAGCCACATGAGTAACCCCGAAATGCATTCAAGATTCAAATAACTACCTTTCCGACTTTCCGTTAACAAGTTATCGCAGTTATACAAAAGCCCTCCTATGATGAGCAGTATCAATTTTCGTTTCGTTTTTTTTTTTTTACTTTTGTGGACATCTTTTCTCGAAGAGTGCGGCACCTATATTGTTAAAATAGGCGTGATGTCCTGTCCATTATTCTTTATTGTCTACGACGACGTTATTTTATTGCTGTAAACCTGTTCGAATCATCGTGTTTGCCTAAACACGTGGTTCACACAGTCGTGTATTTTTATAAAAATATTTCACGTATTTAGATAAACGTAAGGAACACTTTAAAATACATTTCCTAACTGCTTCTGAAATATTTGAAAAATTGTTCACACATAATTTTTCTGTTGACTTCTGCAGGGTTGCCGAATTTCGAATGACTGTATTTATATTTTATTAACGCACTTATATGACTTAAATTTTGATATAATAATAACTTGTCTGATAATTAAAACAAGTATTCAAAGTTCAACATACTTCCTTATCTATTCAGTACGTATCGAGAAATGTATTCATCGACTGTCAAGCCAATGTTTAAAACGAAATTCACTGCGAAAAACCGCAGTCGAGGAGAAAAAAGAAATGTTCAAATCAAACAGACCGCAGATGTACGCGTTTAGGACTAATATGATATTAATTATTATTTTAATCGACGTTTCGGTTTTTCGTCTATACACTATAGCTAGGTATATGAAATGTTTGCTCTATTAGTCTTTATAATCGATAGTAATACGATGGTTATTGAAATATACGCACTTCGTGCAATTCGTACCGCTTTACGTGACTCTGTAATAATAATTGCGTATTGTGTTACAAATCGCGGTATTTTACCGTTTGGCCGTCCGTTCGTTTGTTCGGCTATTATTAAAACGCGCGTGTTTTGTTAACCGATCGGCAAATGTCGCGAGCATATTATACGAAACGCGAAACGTTCAATTATTGTTATTGAAAAGAAATCGTGTGCGCGTCGATTTCCATAGGTATCGGGAGAAAGAAAAAAAACTGTACTTAGGTGTATCCGACTACAATAATGTATAGGTGTAGCTATGATTATTTTCACAGTTTTTCGTTTATTGTTTGCGGTCAACGTCTCGGTGAAATAATTGCCCAACGAGGTCTACGATGTACCGGCCATCATCGCATGCAAGGTACGCAGCTTATACCGTAACTGCTGCGGTTTATCGTTTGAGTTTGCGCCGTTATTGATAGGAAAACAATTCGTCCGTCAATATGGTAATTTTATGAACTTTAACAACAAATTATTATCGGACGACTTATTTGTCCGATTTACAAGATGAGTCACGTACGTATTCAAATACGTAATTTTAAAATAAAGTAAACAAATACACTATTTTGTCGATGGACGATAAAATAAGGTTCTACGAAACGTACAAAAGATCATTGAAAATTTAAAAAACCGCCAAATATCTTAAAAAAAAAAAAAAAAAAAAAAAATAGAACAAATATACATAATATTTGGAACGGTTAATACATGAAATGACTGAATGTGCGTACTTTTAGAAAACTTTTTAAAACGCCAAAAATGAAAACAATGTAGAAGTTTTTTCTCTTGTTGTCGCGGTAACCAATAGATCAACAAAATTGTCAGTTTTTACCGTTTTTGAAGAATACTAGAAAAAAAAACCAAAAAACGACCTCCTCGATGCGCCAACCATATCTAAAATTCTACAAGAAAGTTTATGTAAAGTTTTCGATTTGAATTAGATATATATAAACAAAAAATTAACATATAAAAATAAAATCATTAAATGAATCAATGCGTCGGCTGGAGTATTCTGATAAGTGTATTGTACGACCGGTTTCGAATTAAAAATTGATCATTAGCCATATCACAGTCAATATGTCGAAATGTCAAAAGTCGCGTTTTGCATTTTAACTGTGATATGCCTGATGATCGTTTTTAATTCGAAACCGGTCGTACAATGCACTTATCATAATACTCCAGGCGACGCATTAATTCATTTAATGATTTTATTTGCATAGATTAATTTTTTATTTATATATTTATTTACTTACGAGTATTAACCATTTTAATAATTTCGGTTTTACTTTATTATTTTATTAAAAACACAGTATAATAAAACTATGTCCACGCTTCGTTTAGAATTTAAAAAGACGTAATGTACAAATAGATATTAAAAAAAAAAAAAAAAAGCAATCATGCTTACATTGAAAGCATTATTACTTTTTTTTTTTTCTTTATACCGGCCTAATGATTATTTTGAAATATTTAATCGACATTTTTTTAAATATACATATTTGTATCCCGAGCGGTATTCGAACACAGTAGATATTTATTGTCTTGTGAAATGCTGCGCGTTGGGATTTTTTTTTTTGTCGTAATATATTCAGAGATAACGAAGAAATGTATTTTTTTTTGTGATGGTATCTTGGCACGCCGACCAAGTAATAGCATGGTTAATGGCAATGTAAATAATCGCGTATAAATTATGGAAAAAAAACATTAGCCTTAAACGAAATTGCTCGTGAAATTGTTCGCGTGTCACGTAAATGAAATATTATTGAAACGATTCGAAAAAATTGTCACGGCGACGACCGCGATAAATTATACTGGGTAAAAACGCGCGTAGTATTTATCGAATTTCATGCGGAGTTGTCAAATTCCGCTGATACGTCCGGCAAATACTCGTCTGCGGGGTGAAATCAAATAGGTAGCCGAAATTTATATTATTGTGCGCACGTTTTTCTGTACACCCGCGCGCAAATCGTTTTCGAATCCGCGCGTTTTCCACACGCAGCTACCCCGAATACCGCGAAAAAATTTCAAACATATATACATATATATACACATTTGAACAATATTTAGCACCCAGTACGAAAACGGGTCACACGAACTACACTGTATAATGCGGACTCGACCGGGCTATACGGTTCGGGAAAACTCGTGCAAACAACGGCGCACGTAACCGAGGACCCGTTATACGTGTGTATCTATATCGATTGACCCGTACAAATCGCGAGAAAGTTCATAAAAGTTTTTCTTTACTCGAAGTCCGTTCGGTTTCAAACGCAAAACGTTTGCGTCCGAGTTATTCAATAATTTTTGTCTGTCTGTTTCGTCCTATTTATTAACCGAACTGTACATAACCGAAAATTTGAAATTCGAATAAAATTAAAAAAAAAAAAAAAACCATAGGTACGCGTAAAAAAAATTAAAAAATAATGTTCGTTATTTTTTATTTGGGATATTTTTTTTTTTTCACGTGGCATAATTATTATTCATTACTACAACACGCGTATGGTATTTTCGCAGTTTATTTCGCGAGTAATTATGATAAATGAAGCGGTTTTTTTTCACGCGAGATTATAAAAAATGAATCGAATATTAAACCGTTTGAGCGCGGTTAGTCGTTCCAGGAAAATTTAATTACCTATCGTATTATAATGAATATATAGTTTTGTCACGGAGTTCGGTCCGATCAAATAATATTCCTTCTCTATAGGACCAGTATTGTGTTTTATCTATATAGGTGTACTTTTAATGTTTTGTTCCGTTCAGATAATGAGCGATAAATTATAAATCCTAAAATATTATGTAAAATCGAATTATCTAGAAAAATCCATTTCAACCGTAATTAATATCATATTTAAAAGAAATAATAGGTAAAATATTTAATTTTAAATGGTTTAATAAATTTATTATTATAAGTTATAAAATAGTATTAAATTACAGTATAGTATAGTATAAAAGTATTACCACCTACGTAAAACACACAAGCTTTATGCGATATCTAAACGTGTACCAAATAAGGTGCAGTTTATTTCGTAATAAGTAATCAAAAAATTATCTTTTTTTTTTTATCTAGATAAAATGTTCCCAATTATTAACATTCCTGCAGCTTACAATAACCGCTCGACCTCTCTTATACGCCAACATATAGCAAGTGATTTCCTATTCCAGAGGCTACGTAATCTTACGTAATAAACTTCCGACAAATATGGATTTTTTCTTTTCATCTTTAGCGGCAATTTGAAACTCGTACTTGAATATTGATACGTGATACTAGGTAATACAAAACTACTATATTTGATTTTGGTTTAGTTTTATTATCTCTTAATTTATAATCTCTAAGTTTTCTCTTACGTACTATTGGACTTCTGCCTGTTATATTCTTCTTTTTGAATACATTATTATTGTTATTATTAGATATTTATTTTAATCTCGATAATTAAATCGTTATGTATCTTTTATCTTCGTTTAGATAAATATTTGAGGAATTCTTATCTTTATATCAAGTTATTTTATAATGTATCTTTTTATGCAACACTGTCTGCCCAGACAGTCATCAGATAATTCCTATCGTTAACCAATTCTTCAACTATCTCTATCCGTTGTCAAAATCTTTCAGTTTGAACCAACTCCTAAAAGCGACTACGTCCTTTTCAACTATACGTATTTCCACATTATTATTTTGGTCTACTCAACAGGTCTTCCCGCTATCGGGTTCCGTTTCAGCACTGCCTTAGTAGCCGGTTTTGACTTATCCACGCATGTCCAGCCCATCGGAATCTTCTTATTTTTACGGTCAAATCATGATGTATCATTAACATAATATTGTGAAAAACGTATCTCGTCATCGCACTTGGATGTTTTGGATGTTAGATTGCAATTTTTTTCCTCGTTCTTGTCATCGTAATATTATTTTCCGAAGACGATCGTTTTTTTTTTCTCATGTAATTTATTTTTGTCTGGACTATTATTATTACACTGCTGCTGCTGCTGGTGCTATAGTATTTGACAAGCCGCAGCGAAAAACATAACCTCGCGGAGAATTCGGAGATAGAAACACGATACAAGTTGTGTAAAAGAAAAACATATACGCAAAAAAAAAACCCGAGCGGGTATGCATTGAGTATATTATTATTGTTATTCTATTATAAACATCAAACCGTAGCGGATAAGTATAATAATACACCCTCCTCGGTCCACGAAAGAAACAATGAAAATTAATTTTTCGACCAAATGTTTATGTTTCGATTGTTAACGACCTTTTTTCATTCGGAAATATAATATTTTATGATTTATTCCCTGCAATAACACAAAACCGCCGATCTATACGATATATAATTTGGTTGGTTTTTTTCATTTAATTTTTTTTTTTTTTTAACCAACATTTTATTATGTTTTATACATTTAACTTACTCTGTAATACAATATAATGTATACGTCACATATTCGATATTTACATATACATTGTTTTTGTACAATACGATAAAACAACAACTGTCACAATTATATATATCATTATAAGCACAACATAAACCCACGGTTAAGAGAAATAAATATCCGACCGAATAAAATCGAAAACACATTCTGCTCAATTATTTATGAAGCTTCTGAATTCTAAAACGTTATCTACAAGAACTAAAAGTACATTGAATATGGCTATAATATATAAGATATAATGACTGTAAGGTATGCATGTGAGGCCTATATAACGATCTACGGGAAGGAAGTTGAGGACTTTCGTGAGAACAACAGTTGGAGGAAAATCTATGGACCCGGGCTTTATGCAGAAAAGTTAAGTTGACAAAAGTTCAAAGAGATATAACAGGAAGCTACAGGAACTGATGAATATAGGACCGGTAACTAACATTATCAAGAGATTCAGTAGTTTGGCCGTAGTCTACGTCAAAAAAAAAAAAAATGAACCAATATAAGAGTAGCCTTCGCATCGGGGCAACTCATAAGAAAAGACCATAATATATATATTATATAGATGGTGTAGAAGGTTTAGAACAATATAAAGGATCTGAGAACGTTGAGTATAACAAATTGGAAGGAACCGGCACAAAAAAGGTAGCGAGGCATTGTAGTGCCGTAGTGGTAGCCAAAACTAATAAAGATTAGGAACTTTTTTTTTGTCCACGTTATACTTGTACATAGTAATATTACCATGATTTGTGTCCGTTCTCGTCATAAATTGTCGTTCTTTTTTATCGCCGCCAATGAGTTTTAGCCTTTATCATGCCCAGCCCTCCAATTCTAGTTTTAGAGTACGTAAATAAATTATCCTTAGAAATTTCCGCTCAAACAACACTGCGAGTCTCTTTCAGTCTTTTTCAGAGTCACGTACACATGCGAAAATTACTGATCATTCTTGTAGAATATTACAAAATTTTTAATAATTGAATATTTATTTTTTAAATAAATCCTCGTCTTGTTTTTTAAATCTTCCGAAATCTGCTCGTTCTGAATATACATTATAAATTATAATTGTGTATAAACAAAGATCGGGCGTGAAAAAACAATTCGAGCGTTTCGTTAAATATAACGAATACGGGAATCGGTGTAAATTTATTCGATTACGACTGAACGGCGTTAGCTTATTGATTTGGACACGGTGCTCGCACTCTATCGTCTCTTGCAATCGTCCGCGTATAATTCCGAATTTTCCCGTCGCACTGCACAATTATTACAATGAGCTCGCGGTTTATTTATTCATATTTTTTATTATTATTATTACACTCGAAGCAGTTCGGTCCTGAGAATCGTTTGCTTTTTTCATAGTATATACGAGAAAGACCGAGCGACGTCATTACAATAATACGATACACATGCGGTACAACCTCGATTATTATCAGGAGTGTGATGTGATTGTTCCGCTGCACTGGACACGTAGTTCACCACCATCACCACCACCGCCAAAGTGTATAATACTGTAACCATGTTTATTATTATTGCCGTTCTATGTAAATTCGTGTAATAATATAATAATATAATATTACGTATACACAGGAACGAAAACGACCGAGAGTAAAAATATATTAGGGGAATAGATTTTCAAGCAAACCATTGTTATTATCGTCGCCTGCGTCGCAGATGCAGTGCAGTGTTTGTTGCAACTGTCTTCTCGCCAAACAACCGATACCTTGGTATAAGACGTGACAAAATCTTTAGTAATTATAGAAGTACCAAAGTAAATGGATAATAAATTGATTAGTATTAAACGAAACAGTATTTACTTTAAACGAAATCCAACACTGCAGTATTCCAGAACAACCACCCTGTTTTTCAATACCATTGATTTCCGCCGATTTGGAACCGTTTAAATAGGCGAAGCACGTTTGGACCAGGATTTAGTGAACCCGTTTGGACCAATACTTTTAAATTTCCATAAAGGCTCGCTAAATAAACGTTTAATTAAACTACCAAAACTAATTTTTAAATTAAGTAATAAATAAATATCCTATCGTTATAACCTAGTTTAGAAACAAAAAAAAGCAAGTGGTAAAATAAGCAATATATTTATTTTACATATTATAATATAAAGAGTAATATTATTGGCTAGTACTACATATTATATAATACCATATAATAAGTACCTATTACTTAAACACCATTATATATTCAATTTATATATATAATACTATATAGTCGCGATAACTCTATGTACAATTTGACAGCTCGATTTTTTTTATTCCAAAAGAAATTTTCATAACACTTTATGTTTTATAAGTCTTGTTAACTCGAATATGAAATTGTGATAAATAGCTTAGTCAAAGTATATAACATATTATACAAATATATTTCGTTCATTTTCCCGTTTTTCCTCCATTTTTTTTTTCGATTTTACACATTTGATGGGAAAACTCTTGAGAAAATCGAAAAATGACCTTCCTAAAATACCTTCCTACACCGATTTTTTTCCACTGTATCTAATAAATAATACATATGTACATTCTTATAATACCATTACATCTATTTTAGTTTTTGTTTAACATTTATGTGCATATATTTATCAAAACGTTTTTTATCGTAAAATTTTAAAATTATATTCCATTACATTTCACTACTCGAAGTTTTGATTTAAATTTGATAAATTCTAGTTAAGTATCTCGAATAATACATATCTGGAAGTTAATTTTTATCCCCCTTCAACTTCGAGTTATCACGACTCGACTGTATTTGAAATATGTTCACAAAAATAATTATAGGAACAAGTTATCGAAATCTGATAGTCCATAATTTAATTTACAAAATTGACTATTGTTTTAGTGTAAGTAAAAAAATGGTATTAAAATATGGTACTACATAATTTGTAGTACGAACCAATAATATTACTTTTTTATATTATGTAAAATAAATATATTGCTTTTTTTACCACTTGCTTTTTTTCATTCGGTTTTTTTTACATGCTTTTATTTCCGTTTTTTTTCCGAACCCTATCCTATGATAAACCTCCCCACCATCTTACCCATAAGAGTGGCCTACCCATGATGGTGGTGGTGTCTACTTATGTTTTTTTTTTCAATTACATCAGTCTATCGAAGTAAAAGAAAAAAACCAGTAGCTATACTAATAAGGTAAATAATAATAAACACAATTTAATAATCGGAAATAATAATTCACGCGGTCTATACTTGTTCACATTACTCATATAGTACGCCAGACCCATTAGTCATTTCACTGCGATCGGTAAGTGTTGAAGTGTCCGACATTAGTCATTTTTGTTCGGAAACAGCAATTGTAATATTTGTATTAATTATTTTTATAGATTTTACTAACGCACCGAGACGCAAGTTTATTATGACGCGAACGTGTTTTGAGACGCGGAAAAAATACGCCCCATAAACGATATAATATTATGTAAATCCGAGGAGTGTCGACTATAGCTATAAGATAATGCGTTTTGTAAATATTTAAATATTATTCTCGGCGGAAAAACAGATGCGAAAATATACGTCACCGTGTGCGTTCGTCAATAATAATTCCTGTGCATTTCCACGGCGAACACGGATAACACTTTGGGGTATAATATCGGCGACAGGAAAAAAATAAAAATTGCCACAGACAAACGTCTGACATAACGTTTACAAAAAAAAAATCGTACACTCGTTTAACGTCTGTGTAGAACTATCTCACGTTTACAGTATAATGACGCGCTGTTGCAGTTATTTTTCATGTTATTCTTGCGCGGATTGGCAGGTCTTATAAATTCGAAATTTTTTATCACCAAGTACAATTTAATACGATAAACCCTACAGTGTTAAATTTTCGAACATTTTTGCAAAACAATTTTTTAACCGAACAACAACATAACCATCGAATACAACAGAAATAAATAGACAACATTTACTAACCAAAAGTAATCCCTAAAGTTGGAACGAGATTTCCGATGGAAAATGTGTTAAAAGACAGAAAAAACACATCATAATAAAACAAACAAACGTTTCTATAGGTTTTTGTAAAATGTTCGCTTATGAAACTCATAAAACTAAACTACGATAATTCGCATTATAGATATACGACCAATTTACGCATAACGCGTCGCGTTTTCCATACTCGGGGTAAACCTTGATGAATTCCGCGGCATAACCAGGTGTTAAAATTATTATTACGATTTAAGGTCCCCATATTATATATGATCTGGTTTGGTGGACAGGATAATTTGGTCAGATCAGATATCATATCAGATTGAATGTAGACCTGATTGTGTCTTTCGTCTGACTAAAATCTTGTAGGAATGTCAGGTGGCCGTTTCGTCTGACCATCCGACCAACTGACTAAATCGGATCGTGTGTAGATTTTTTAGACGAATTTTATTTATTAGTTCATCTGTGTACGATAACGCCTTGGTATATGCTTTATCCACATTTTGTCTTGAAGATTTTGTAAAATTTTTTAAATTCAACTGACTTAATTGTGCGGCGATCGTGCTGTCTATACACAACACCTGATTTAGTCAGGCGATCCTTATATCTTTATTGCGCGACTAAACTTCAAAACGCACATTCAAATGTGTTCGTACCTATACAATTAAAAACGATTCGCAGAAACCAATAAAAAGACCGCAGTCACTTCATACATGAATATTATATAATTTCTCGCAAACGCCTAACGACAGCGAGACAATAATATACGCATAATAATGATAAATTTTAATTGTTCACAGCAAAATCGAGACCGTTAAAAAAGACATCACTTTTTGATTGTGTGTGTGTCCGTCTTCTTTCTATTCGTTTCCACAATACTGTCACTAATTGAAAACTTCAAACGTCGTCGAATGAATTTCGGTCAAGGTTCACTGTGACTTCGAAATGCATGCACTTCTGTACAAATCCTGCTCAGACAAAGTTTTTGCTAAACAATATATTAAAATGTGACGGTTTTTAATATCTGAACAAAATTCGGCAACCTACGACAGATTTTCTCTGTTCAGAAAAATCCTCCGGAACTCTAAAGACGCAGATTTTTCGTCCGATGGCATCGGTACTTTATTTGATTTATTTTTGTATATAGATTCCCGACTATTTTCCAAGAAATCTTTAACATGACACATGCAGATATCTGAAATGCATAACCCCGTGTAGATTCTATAGGCGAACAGGCAACCAATAGATAGTACGACGATATCTTGAAAATGGATATTTAAATTTCGTCTTCTTACATTTTGTTTGATGTATACTTCGGTCCCTTTGGTTACACGCTAGGTGAGAGGGTGACTCTAGTTAGTCATATGAGCTACACTCAAAATTGTTTTCGATTTGTCAAGATTAGACTTGTCACTCGCTATGATCCAAATCGTATCGTCGTTGCGCACACGTGTGCATTTTCGTCTTGGATGGCGAACAATAATTTCATAATGAAAACATTATCATAATATTATTATACACGTAGATTAACGAAAATATAAACAATAGATCGTTCCGCCGCCATCGTCGTCTATCCACCGTGTCTCGATATGCTTCCGATCCACGAAAATCGCTTCACGACATTCCGATTGGTCACACGAAGAGGACTTAACATCACGTACTATTAATACACGGCCTCAGGCTCGTATTTATTTATTTATTCCTCTCCCTCTATCTCTCTCTCTCTCTCTCTCTCTCTTTCATTCGCCATGACCCCTCCTCGGTCGTGTATATACGGAAAGATTCTCGTGTATACGAAGAGATTCTCGTACAGTCATTATATTATACCGACGACGACGTGCCCGTGTAAACCAAGACGGCCGGCCCCCCCAAGAACCTAAGCCCGAAACTAATCATCCAAACACAAATCACCGAGCGAATATATTGTTATTAAAACGTATTAGTACCTACGCCACTGCCGCGAGACTACCATAGACTACAGTAGCACCCACACGTCGAATTTTTTTTTTTTTACAATATTAATTATTATTTCCCGTTTTCGTAATAATATATATTAATCTTATCCACTAAAGTATTATCGCCGTATTATAATCGTAAATAGTCGTATATATAATTATCGAATCGATTATTCATAATCGCACGCGCCGACAAAAATAATATAAATATCATACTATATTGTGGGTTTCACATTGCAATGTATTACAGAAAACAACATCGCATTCGTACGCAGACCCTGCGGACTACGGATATTTTGCGATCAAATCCAACAAAACTGAAAAAAATGTTTTTATAGACTACGCACCTATTTACACGGAGCAGCATGAAAAGAAAATATAACGCGTGGCTATCAAAAGGAATTATTTCAATGGTTCTTAAGTTCAGAAATGTCGCGTATATCTAAACGGTTAGTGCGGACGAGCCAAAGAAACTTTAATTAGTCGATAGTGCTAAAGTTAGCAACCTGAATGAGACACGACCTTGTATAAGGTCTTTAGCTATTAGATCAAGTTGGGAAATATATCAAAGAAGTTAATGAGGTGGCGAGTTTGGATGAAGCAGATAATCGAGATTTAAATGAAATATTCATTTAGTCAAACATCAAAAGTCCTACTACATGGCCGGTAGAAACTATTAGAAAAAAAAAAATGTAAAAAGTCTGATACTGTTGATAGGTGTGGCACTGTTGTAGAAGGAAAGTTAGAAAGGAAAATACATAAATTAATTGAATTTATATCTGTGCGCAACGAAAAACGATTCTGAGAAGAGTATAATATTTAATTGTATTTTGCCGCTTTTTATCGAGATAAAAACGTACAGTTTTTCCTATTTATTAAGAAAACTACAAAAAAAAAAAATCGAAAAACGACCTATTCAATAAACCAACTGAATTGGAAATTCTACAAAATAGTTCCCATAATGTTTTTATTTGGAATAAAGTTTCTGGTACACACAAAACACATACACACACATACACACGTCAAAACTAATATATTCCTCACACTAAAAATCTAAAACCTACCAAACCTGAGGAAATTGAAAACACTCAATTATACGATTACCTACTTGATTAGGTATTACAAAACTTACAAAACCCGTTCTTATAGACGCGATTAAAATAATATTTTTAAGGCTGGCTGTGCCGCCGTCGTGCTGCCACCGCCAACATAATATTATCTCCGTTTATATTATTATAATATTATGTAAATACACGTTGTTATTACACAGACTGTAATTCCGTGGTCGAATCGGAAACAGTTTTTATAATATTATTATTCATTTGTCTTCGTCCTTCGTTCAGCTATTTAAATGGTGGACAATCGGCTAATATAACTCCGAGTTCCACTATAGGTATACTTGACGATAATTATTATGGTTCGAAACGCGCATGCGTGTGTCCCATGTGTAACACACAGTACACTTCGCGTACATTAACAATACATTAAAATAATTATTAATATGTTATTTACTGTTAAACGGGTACTCTGAAATCACGATAATTATTTTACCGTTAAGTTAAGCTGGTTGAATTTCCCAAAAATGTATAGACTTCAAGAGCATTGACGACGCCTTTACGGTTTTCAATAAAATTTATCGAAACAGTGTATAATATTTGTATATTGGTTGTGTAATAATATCGATTATATTGCCTTTTCATCGAGTTTACGGGAAATTCTTCAAGAAATCTCCTTTATTAGGCGTTCAATACCTATAATCGATAGCTTTTAAAATAACCAACATAGATAACGAACACACCTCGCGCCGAGGGCAGGCCACTATTGTAGGCGGGAAGTTTGGACGAAGGTATAGCCATATAGGATGCATGTAGAATGTAGAATGCTAATTTAATTTATAACGCACTGAATTTCACGATAAATCGTTGCAATCAAAATATTATTCTGAGCGGACCTCAATTATACTGGTACGGAGCCAAGGTAACCCAGAAAACAACGAAAATAAAACGACGATGTAACATCGGCTGTTTGTATAGTCAGTTTTTGTTTTTAGTTTTTTAATAAAAAACTGTTTTATGATGTTTCGCTTGGAATTCAATACATTTTCGACGATCGCACAAACGCACACAGAAAAAAAATCCACGAATATATTAATAATTATAATAATAATATGTAAATCCTATTCAAATCGTTCGAAAACGTAGTTGCGTATATGGAATTTTGAGAAACGCGACAGCCTTGCGGATAATCACATACTAATAACAATAATAACGCACTGCGGTGTGTGTTACAATTGTAATGTCTTAATTGCTACACTATTATAACATTATAAAACGGTTTTCATAAAGCCATACGTCATAATTATATAGTCGTTATTTAAACGTCGCCCCGGAATGTTTCCATAGAAATATGAAATATTTGTCCTTATAAAGAGACACGCGTATTTGCTTGTGCACAGACACCCAGTTACAGTATGCGTGTGTGTCTGTATGCGTGTGTGTTTAAATAATATTATCTCAGTTTTCGAAATCCACAGAAAATGTTATAGTCGAGCGATGTCGAAATACATGAACATTACTAAATCGAGTTTAAATAACGACGCGTTAATAATTACTACATTATAATGTACGTCCGACATAATATTTTTAATTCTTTCGCCGCGTCGACAATAATATGATATTATTAAATTATTTATATGAAGCGTACTCAAAAAAAACCAAAAAAATTTAAATTAAAATTCCTCGCGATAATTTATACGAAAAACGATAATGATACATACGATTGTAAAACATTGTTAAGAGGCCGGGGTCGGATTACGGACATAATATGAGGAGGGAGGCTATATATTCTCCGCCTTTTTTATTAAAAAAAATTTAGTTTTATTAATTTGTATTTAATGTATATTACTTTAATATTGACGGCAATCATCGTATTATATAAATATAATATTATAATGATACGAGATACCTACTTGTAATTTCAACAAAAAAAGAACCCAAGGGATGAATTTCTGAACATTTCAATTGTGTTTCAAATAAAGTTCCATCGGCAATAAATCCGCATCTTATATGAGGTAAAAAAAAAATCGGTGCATATTTACGAACAGAAAGTTTTTTCCGAGAAAAAAACGCATCTTTGTAAAACTATAATATTATTTAGCTTCTTCACTACACCCAGAACCTAAAAAAGAATAGAACTAAAATAAATAACAGTTTACCCCTTTACATAGAGACCAGGAATACATTCCTAGCCCTTCCCTTAATTCAGCCCTATAAAAGCCGCCACAGTGGGTATTTGTCGTCCCTGTTTTTTTAACGGTCGGTCGGTCGGCTATATTAAAAAAATTGTACACGTAAAACAAACAAAACGACCTTCAAAATCTGTAAACGACAATGTTTTGAAGATAACTGTTTTTCGAAATATTAGTAATTAATCATAGATACTTACGAAAAATTATTAAAAAAATAATAAGAAGAAATTTTATATGCCTCGGAAAATAAATATTAATTTTTTTTTGTTCCTAAAAATTATCCAGAATAGTAGGTACACGTCACACCTTAAGGCTTAAATGAAGCGAATTTCTTACCAAATAAAAAATTGAAACGGACCGGCAGATATAGCGTAGAGATCTGAAATGTTAAAACTTGATTTTAAATTTGTATACACACTGAAATTTCTGAACAAGGAATCTATATTCGTTTTACAGTGGCGTGGGTTTTTCCGCGTCTTGTGAAATAGCTTTCTTGTAGCGTTTTAGTTCCAGTGGTTCTAGTTCTATATAAGGAAGGTCATTTTTCTAATGTTCTTTAGGTATGTTTTTTCAATTTTTTTTTTTTGGGGGGGGGAGGTTATCTAAGATTTTTCGAATAACTCCGAGATCGAACTAACGAAACGAGAATGCATAGATACTTAACCGATCGACAAAGAATAATAATAATTATTTGAGTACCTATAATGTACTCTATCGTAGTCCTCGACATGCTGCCACCGCCGTCCGGACATTATTAATTCCTTAACAATGACCCGATATATTATCGCGCGGGTATAATATCAAGAGAAAAAAATATTAATTATAATATTATAGTAGGTAGGTACTTTGAATAATAATATTATAATGCTCGGCTGCCGCAGACTTGCGTAACACGTTCGTTGCGCGTCATTCGTAAATCAACAATAGTTTATATTAACGAACTTATAGTGCGTATAGGTTTCGAACGAACTTGACTTGAACATAATATTACTTATCATCGACCCGAAGTTTTCGTCTTATCTATATGACGTCATATTGTGTATACGATAATAATTATTACGGTACGTTTTCCAAAACAAAACAAAGATAACGGCCAAATATTATTATTATTATGATTATCGTTTCACATCTACCGTATATACCACGCGGGAGTCTGCGGGAGACTTAAACGCGTTCGCGTGGTGCGACCGAACCGACCGCCATCATAACAACAGTCACAGCATTGTCTGGCGCGTCTTATACAACAATAATAATATTGTTTTTTTTTTTTCTAATAGTACACGTCGAGATGTTTATCGCGCGTCCCGTTACGAAATAAAAAAACATCAAGTAACGATTTTGTTCGAAGAATTATTGGCCAACCCTCACCTCCGATTTTAACGCCGGGTCCTCAGCTTTAATAAAAAAAACTTCTGACCGTTTAGACACGATAACCAACGGCGAACGAGTATTTTCGTATGCGTAATTGTAACTTGTAACCATAATATATTTAATATAGGAAAGCAATAGTGCTGGCGACAACTACTGACGGCTGCATAATATCGAAAGGGACGTATCGTATATTAAACAAACAACGATGCGAGGCATTTATCTGTCCACCGAAGAAATACCGGTTAATTACGAGACGGCCATTATAATAAGGTGTTGCTTTATTGCTGGTATATCCGATTATGTAACGAATGATTAGAATTATTTCTTTAAAATCGTGTTTTCCCTCTGTCCCCGGCTATACAGTAAACATATCCACAGGACCTGGCCGTCCTCCCTGGAAATCGTATATTTAACCCCGGCCACGGTACATAGCGATATTTAAAGCTCCGGGATTCGGTTAAGCTGTGTATAGTTTATCACGGAAATTTCGATAATGAGTCCGGTAAATACCCATCCAGGGCATACAATGGTATAAAAGCCTTTGGTTTAAACGCTAGTGCTCCGCGCTCCGTGTGTGTTTTACAGATACTTTTTTTTTTTGCTGGTAACCCAAGGAGCCCAGGAACTGTAAACTGAGAGAATCTGGAGCAACTAACCTGTGCGGCAGTGGAGTTGTCTGCGGCTTCGTGTTTGTTTACTTCTTCTACAACCGCTCGGTACTGCACAGAAGTAAACACGTTTTGTTTGGTTAGGCTACTTCGGCGTAGTATATAGGTGATAATTATCGTAATCGTTCACTCGCGCACTTTAATATCAGTAACCCAAATTACAATAATTATGTCGAGGGGAAAATAAAACGAAACCGGTTGGTCGTCGTCAGTGATGGTAACGTTCGCGGCGAACCATCGTGTTTGCGCGGGCGCGGTATACGTACTGCCGATACGACACGATACTATAGTGACCGGGCGAATGTAGCGGCGGCGGCGGCGGCAGCAACGGTCGACCGTGTGTAACCACTGTAACCGGAATACGAACTGTTGGCTGCGGGCAGTGGTGACGGCAATGGCCTTCGAACAATAATAATAATAATAACAAAATAAAAAAAAAAAAAAAAACACGATAGGTATATATTATTATGTATGAGAAAGAAAAACTCGCATATAGGTACGCGCGCGTATAAAACGTCGAAGAAAAGTAAAAAAAAAAAAAAAAAAACGTCCCACACGATTACGCTACGAACTACTCACACTACTAATAATGCTGCGCAGACGATTTTATAATATTACAATGAAAAATAATCATCATAATAATAATAATAAAATATGAACGAACGACAAAATCGTCGTCGAAGTCTTTCTCCGTTCAAACTGCTGCAGCGACGTCTCTCTCGCCGGGCATCGGGCTCACCGCGTCTTGCGGGCTGCGTCACGGAGGGGATACACCCGTATGCGTATTATGTTATTGTTGCTGCGACCGCGGTAGTGGTAACGCGACGTTTAAAAACTTATGACCGCGGCTGTCGCGTGGTGTTTACGCGCGTCCCCGGGCCGGTCACCATGCCACCGGCCGTTCGTAATAGGATAACGAACGCCCTCCTATTCGGCGGACCCGTCGGACGACGGTCCCAATGACCCCAATAGCCGTATTCCGTGGCGGCCGCGTTGACCAAAAGACGCGGGTCGATCGTCACAAAACGCTGAAAGTTCGACGACTTTTGCAACACTATGGTGGCAGGCCAAAAGTCTAGTTGACGTACGCAGTTTAGCGTTACAAAATACGTTCGCAAATGACGAGTCGTAAATTGTCTACGATTTTTCGAACTTTGAACTGTTCAGTTTTTAACTAATTAATATATTTTGTTTAATTATTTAAATACTATACTGCGACGTTATTTCATTTTTTTTTTTTACAATACATACGCCAAACGCTTAAACACAGGGAAACCAGATTCTAAAAAAACGCCGGGAATGAAAATTATCCGAGGCAGAAATAGTGAAAACTAAAATATTAAAAAAAAAAAATAAACAAAAAAGGTCTAGTATCGTTTTTTTGATTAGAGCAATATTTCTAATAGAAAACAAAAACCGTGAAAATTCAAAAAAATGGATGGACATACTTCGTACGATATGGGTGGGCCACTGATATAGATGAGAAGTTGGAAAGGTAGGATATAGAGGAGAATTTAATTTTTATCTTAATGCAACAATAAATCATTGCACGAAAAACGATTCTGAGCAAAATTAATAAATAAGTAGAGTATTTTAATACATGTACATACATTTTTCCGTTTTCCTAAATTTTTTCCCGGTTTTCCCAATAATTATGAAAACTGTTTGAAAAATCAAAAAATGATCAACTACCCAGATAACATTTTTTTCCAGAAAAAGTACTACACTTAAAAGTCATAATTAGATTTCTGACAGAAAAGTTGTTCAAGATAAAAAAATAAATAATTTACATCATTGTAAAACCAATACATTTCTCATTACGCTACGCTTCGAATCTAAAATGCAGTGATCAAATTTAAAATGTCTGAACAGTACTATTATCATACAAATTTTGAATTTGGAAATTTTTGACAGAATACCAGGTATACCATCACCGTGTTAAATAAAAAATGTGTATTTGTATACGGAATTAGTAATCAAGCTTTTGAGTTTTTCAACAGTAAACTCTACCTCTGCCATTTGTACACTCAAATTGCACGTTTTTATTTTATTTTATTTTTTTTGAAAACAGTATAGTTGCAATGATTCTGTAATGTATAGACAATTTACTATTATATTATTATTTTTTCTTCAGTTATTTAATGTTATACAAAATAGACTAGTGGGGAGGGGGGATTTGACTGGTGACAGAGGTCTGGTGCTGGCGGGTATACTCATGTTACTATGATAAAGTCTTAATTTATTTACAATAAAAGACAGGCAGCAATACATAGATGGGACAAATAATAATAGTATACGTAAGTATAAACGAATTAAACAGTTTAAATCTTAAGGCAAAAACTAAAAACTAAAATCTAACAAATTTGAAACTATTCAAAAAATAATAATTTTTTTATATCATATATTGGTTATTTTTTTTTTGTGGGTTAACTTGTTCCGATCAAACCTTTATAAAAACTTTCTTGTGCCTTACAATTTGTAGCTTGTTAGTACATTGAAAAGGTCATTTTTTTTTTCTTATAAGTTTTAAAATCAAATTTTGACGAAAATCGTAAATATTACGACCTTTCAAAACACGTATAACCGTACTTCGCTCCGAATTTTTTTTCTATAGCAATGGTTTATCGTTGGTCACTGGTATAAATCAAATAACTTTATGTACCCAACCTTCCCAACTACCTATTTACAACAGTGGCCGCACCTTTTCCTAGTATCAGCTGTTATTTCAACTTAGCTCGGTTAAGTTGGTATTCAATAATTAACTTAATTAACCTAACCTAGTTAATATGATTTTATTAATTAACTCGGCTTCATAATATGGGACAAGTTTGCGGGACTGATCAAAACCACCGCGGTCTACACGTGTGGAACTGTATATAACTGTGTGCGTGCGCGCGCGGTGCGATGCGGTGCGTACCTGTACTATCGATGCGTCTCGACCGCATTCCGACGCCGTTTTCGTATTGTGAGACGAGGAGCACGCCCTGGACAAGACTATGTGGTATAATATCACGTACATGTGCGCGCAATACACATTCGACAAGACTAACGGCATCGTGTCGAAAAATCAAACGTATTTCGGGAGGCTTTGGGATTCGCATTATGTATGGATAGCTGGATGTGTAGTACTCATGTCCAGTGTCCCGAATTGGACAAAATTCAATCAATAGATTGTTGGGCGAGTTATGGGATTTTTGAAAATGAGTTGAGTCGATTCGAATATTAATTTATCCAGGTTGAGGTAAGATGACGAGTATCGACAGAAAATGCGTTGAGTCGAGTCGAAAACTCGACCGACTATCTAAACAAAGACGATACAAAAATGTACATTAAAAAAAGAGTTAATACTGGGGACGAGTTAAGCCACTGTTGAAAGTAGGAAGTTGAAAAGGTAGGATGCATAAAGTTGTTTAAGTTATATCTGTACGCAAATATTAACTATATCACTAACGAAAAACGATACGAAGCGATGTTCGATAAAATTTGATCTTAAAACGCTTGTGGAAAAATTACTAATTCATTAAACTCAAATTTGTTTTTAGACCCCTCAGTACAACTTATAATGTACCTTGTGTTAAATTTTTAAGTATTTCTCCTTAGACATATAATTTTAACAACCGATGCTTAATACCAAATGCAAATTCTGTAGACTTTTCCGTATTTCCTATGTTTATTCCCAGTTTTTCGTAATTATTAGCAAAACTCAAACAAACAACGAAAATCAAACGACTTTCTATTACTCACAAACTAGCCAATATTTTATTTCAGATAATATGGTGTTTGGACAAATATTTCTGAAAGAAAAATATTATCTTAAACAAATTTAAATAATAAAATCGTTAGATCATAATTTGAAAAAAATCGGTTGTTTCGTTTGTATTGGTTTTTCCCAATTATTTTGAACACCCCTTTAAAATTCAAAAAATGACCTCCTCAATATACCATTTAGTAAAAATTACTTTTTAGAAAAGATGCTAACCTCCAGATGTACGTTAAAACTTTAAATTTCTGCATCCCAGACTATTGTCAACGTAAAGAGATACGATTTGAGAAAAATTGTAAAATTCAAATTTCCGGAAAAAAGCGCTAGTGTTAAAAATAAGCATGACCACTTAAACAAATTTAAATATAACTGGACATGCGCACACCGCGATGGAAACAATTTGAAAATTCAATAAAAATCGTATTAGTACCTTTAAGAGTACCTATATACCCGATTTTCCTAGATACCGCCTGAAGTTCATTGACGTTCATCAGGTTGAAATATTTCATGTTACCACATGAGTAAAACACGCTACAGTATGACCTTTTGAACAATTTTATATATTTTTTTTTTTTTTAAATTACTTGATAGTTATTTTGGTTTTAAAAATTCTATTTAAATTTTGTTTTCTGTGTATATGGAGTAATGGTATTCTCCGAATTGATTTTGTAAAAGCCCCGTTCGCACGTCGAAAACATTGGAAAACAACAACAAAATCAGTAAGACTGTTATTATTGTTGATTTCGAAAAATGAAACCTATGGTTCCGGGGCGGCCAGGCATTAGTCATAATCATTATCGGTGTTTCGATGGTCAATTTCGTCTGTGACCACGCGTCACGTTATTCGGTAAAATCTAAGCTGAAATATGTTTCAAACCCGCTCTAAATAATAATTGTACATTACATAATCCGTATGAATTAAATCGCATGCAACTAATGATTATTATACCCACCCATAATCAACCGGTGATACCGGGTACTGGCATTAAAGGTCTACTTTCGATATCATAACTATATTGGTTTACCGTCGATGTAGGCGAGTGCACGAACCTTGGGGTTTTCAATAAAACACCGCCAGAGGTCGGCCAACTGGTCTTCCGTGTCCGTAGGCGTCGGCCTTATTGTGCCATCGCCCCAAAACCCCAACAACATATTATTTCCGATACCTCAAATTCTCGAATCCCCGGCATTTTTTTATGAAAATTAAATTCGGTCAGCTCTAACGGCGGCTTGAGATATACGCAGTGCAAGTAACCCGCAGAGCCGAGAGGACTTATACGTTTTTCGAGATTATTAAACGCCTCGTTCTCCTCGAAAAAAACGTGTCGTATACGTAAAAAACAAAACCTCTTTCTTTTTTTTTTAAATTTAGGTGGCTATAGATAATTACATTAATCCGCGTTTCTGTGGACAAATCCCGAAAATCTGCTATGCGACGGCGGCACACTGCGGTGTTATGAGTGCGTCACTCGAAGACGTCACGTGGGTTTGCTTTACGTGCTGTGAGTCATCCGGTGTGTATCGGTAGGTACGCGACTATTTTCCGTAACTTAAGCTCGTACACGCGTAACCGGAAATTTTTCCTTTAGGGAAAACCCAGCGGTAGATCGCACCAGAAAGACGATAAATATTGCCCCAAGACATTTTATAATTTAATAAATTATACGCATATGATGAAAATAACGCCTAGGGCGAGTAGGTACGCCGGGTTTTTTTTTGTCTCGATAAGATTTCAAACGAAAGCCCAGATCCAACCCCCCCCCCTCGCATCGTGGTTGTTTCTGGTGATATTTTTGACTGGGTTGTACGCGAAAACTGACAAAAATGACAATAATGTACGTTGTCGGTTTCCGAAAAATTCGAAACGGCCGCGGCTCTATGAGATATACAATTTCGAACATAATGGAATTTTTAAAATTCATTCGATATCCTATATACATGAGTACTCATTTTTGAATTTTTGTATTAGAATGTATACAACCATTTGTTTGTTTGTTACTGGTATCCACGAATTATAATTGAAAAAGAAAAGACAAATTCAACGGTTGGCGCGGTGAACTGCAGTAGTGACCAGCTTCCAGTAAAAATAAACTGTACAACCTTCATAGACGTGCGCACAAGACATTCCAGGTGTGCCGTAGGCTGAAAACGAAATTCATTCACACCGGGATTTATTTAATTATACGATAAACCATAAGATATTAAAAAATTGCTATTAATTAATCAAACTGTCCGGCAACCACTAACCTTGACATTACACCGATCAGTGCCTTTGGTTCGACGTTTATCGTAATAGTATAATCGATGTGGAGAGGGGACTACAAGGTCCATTTGAGGGGTCGCGGACCACTATAATTACGGTTGCGTACAGCCTGCGAAATAATCCCGTGCAGGCCTATGATGACCCTATAATAATAAATGCCTTTACCTTCTCAACTTCCCAGCCTACGACAGTGTCCACGCAGCCATATGGAGTGAAGTATATCCGGCTTTTATTGATTATTTATTCAATGAAAATCCGATCGATAAAACCGATCCGACAAATCGCCCACCACCATCGCCGAATGTACGCGATAAAATTATTTTTAACGATCCACGGAAACATTATAAAATCGAGAACATAATTTATTTGCCCTTTTAGTGGTTTTATCGGCCCTTAGGTAAGTGCATACTATTACTTACAGTACCTAAATGGGAGGCGTGATGGGCACGAGGGTCCCATTTCCATCTAATAACGAACGATGGATTATTATTTATTATCGTTAAAATCGCTAATATTTTGATCGATTTTATAATACGCCTGTTGGTAATTATTAGGTACTTTACTATCATCGCGACATCTACTAATCGGCATCATTTACCAGAACAAAGTGTTCATTGTTTTTCAACAAATTCGTTCGTCACTCGCGAAATTGCGAAGAAATTTAAACATGTTGTTTCAAACCTTTTTTTTTTTTTGTCAAACGTTTTAAAGGCGTTTTTACAAACGTTAACAATAAGTAGAATATAGCAGTATAAAGATTAAATTTGTATCATATTGAATTACAATAATTCAATGAATAGCTCTAATAATATATAAAACATACAACATGATAAATTAATTGAGTTCTCCCTTCAATATAATTTTGCCCTTCCCAAGACCTAGCCTAAATTACACTACTTCTCGATCAACAACGCCTGAAAATTGCATATTTGGATTTTATTAAATCGCCCGAAAGCTCTCCAAGTATCTATTTTTATTCTGACGAGTTCGTAATTCGTATTTTACAATATGAAACTAATTGCACACCGTATGCACGCCAGAATCGCGCATTTGTACAATATAATCTGCACTGAGCTCGTCTCCATCCGTCCGATTAATTCGTCTACTCGTTAATGGAAAATTACGATTATTTTTTTTTGCGCGTAGATTGTACCCGGTGGCATATTAAAAAAATGTATATAATCACGGCACTGTACATAAAGTAAATATATATGAAGTATAAAAATGTACCAAATATATTACATAATATTGATAATGATTTTGTTACGTATCGAAATATCGGTGGCATAATGTGTAGCATAAAATGCACCATTTTGAATATACATCAGGTCGGCGTCGACAAAGTCTTAACGAATTTTGATATTTTACTTGTCAGATTTCGATTAACAATTGCGTCAAGTTAATATCGTGCGTGTATGCGAAACAAAAAGAAACAGCAGTCTTGGCCAACTTTGGCACAAGTTCTGGGTTATATTTCAAAATGTCCATTTTGAATAAGCCAACGAAATCGATTTATTTGTGTATGGCATAGAGCCGAAATCATGTACACTATGTTAACACACCACCGGGTATACTCGTTATTCGGTTCCGGCGCGCAGACAACATTCAATAATAATAATTCGTGTGCATCGAAAACGCCAAGTCGAGAAATGTACGCATTACTGTTTTTATTATTAAGGATTATTATTATCGTCATCATCATCGATTACCGTACACCGGCGTCCGAGTACAACTATTGCGTTACAATGTATTACTATAAAATGCAGCACCGAGTTCGTGAAACACGAACTATAATCGCCAGAACTTAAAACACACCGCATGAAAATAACATCGATTATATTCTACTAATTTAGAGCCAGTGGGGTAGCTACCGCAGGAGCGACCGAGGCAGTTGCCTTGGGGCGTACAATTTTTTTTTTAAGAGGGGAAAAGGCTCGCATGCGTGACGGGAGCGCTGGTGATTGTCAAGTGTCTTGTAGACAAATATTATGGTAAAAATTGAATCTATAAAACCGTATGCTTGAAAATGCCGTGCGCGCGTTTATTCGCGTAAACACAGACAGTAAATTAACCTAACCTAAACGCGAGTATACTTTTTTTCATTCAACAGACTCCGTTTTCACGTACTTATCAATTCACGTTTTCAATCGAGACCTCTGATTATTATGCTCGCGTATTTGGGCTCAAAAATATATACTAATGTACAGATTACTATTTATATTGGGTATTCAGTTCACTTTATTGAAACGGTTACTAACACAATAAACGGGAAAACTTTTGTCGCTGCGTATATGTATAATTCGACGGGTATGATTCTAAATAACTTTCAAATACGCCGGTATCATAAAATGCGAAACAATTGCGACCGTTTCAATTATTAAAAACCCAAATCATACGTGACCAACTACGTTATTACAGGCTGCAATTGCGTTTTACTACCCATTGAATTATTACTATCGTAATAGTTTTTATTCGGTTCACGAGCGTATCGCATAATATACAACTAGGTACTCATACTGCGAGTCGACGAATTAAATATCGAATAATAAATAATACTGCGGCACGGCGGTATCACAAAACTATATCCGAACATTTGCGAAATCAAATACTTATGAATTAGAAAACAAAATATTATTAATATTATTATCACGCTATCTGGAAAATTCGTAAAAGAAAATAATACGCGATCAGGGGTGATGTATTCACAGGCCGTATCCGAACTGCGGGAAAAAACGGTCGAAAAATAGGAAAAATTGTCAACGAACATAATAAATCAAATGTGTTTAGATATTTTGACATTTTTTTCCAGATTTCCAAAAGCCAGGGATCAATAACTGAATTTTAATTTCAGATAACAATAATAAATATTTTTGTCGTGCAAATAAAGACAAACGCGCCCGACGAAATTATTCCTAATTTTCCTAGGTTCATTATGATTGAAACGGCGTTGGGCACGCTAAAACATATTCAAAATTTAAAGGGGAACCCGTCCGCCTACGTCCTTCCCCCAATTTATGCACCGACTGGGTACTCATGAATAATATTATAATATTATCAAAGACTATTATAAATAGTACATATTTACATATAAAAGTCTGTAAAATATGACGTATACTTCGCAAAATAACATTTTAATCATCGAGAAAACTAGCCTTATGTGGGTCTCATACCCAAGTGAAGGTAGAGGTAGATCTCAGGTAGATCTCCAATCATAGGTAGAGGTGTTTTTCAAAAAAACACTCTAACTAACCCTACTCGAATTTGTTAAGCATTGTTAAAATCGATTAGAAAACATATCAAAAGTGACTAATCATTACAAATTTTTAGATTTTTATGTATTGCAATGTACATAACCAACGCTACATAATACATACATATGAGAAAATATAAAAAAAAGCATACAACAATACAATATGTACCTCGGTATTGTTTGGTAGTGCTATGCGTTACAATAATAAAACATTAAATGGAACTACTGAAAAAGTAGTACTTTTAACTTTTATCAAAAGTTTTCTGCACGTCCAAAAAACTTTTCTAAATATTTTAAAACAACAACTAAGTAATAGCCTGACATTCATGTATGTTTTTTGAACGTGTAGATGATAATTTTATATTAAAATTGTTATTGTAATACATGAGTGTGGGCCTGGCACTACAAATTTAAAGTCGAATATTCTTGAAACTCATATCTAACAATAACGAGCATAGTCCCATATACATTGTTAGATGCATTTTTTTTATTTCATATAAAGTGCTGGACGTGTATTTAGCACTACAAATTTTTGAAGTTGAACAACTTTAGAAATTGTTTCCAACAGTCGTCTAACAATGTCCGAATTCGAGTCCGAATAAGATTTGTTCGATTTGTTTAGGGATATTGTAATATGTTTGTAGTGCCAGCTTCACGTGAGTATTAGATTTAGTATCAGCCCCGTAGTATAGTTTTGAAATGTAAAATATCGCCAATGTCCGTAACAATTTAAATACTTTAGAAATAAGAAGAAAACAATTTAATTTATTTTTTTTATATAAATTACTTAATAATTTAATTGAATGTCCTAAAATTAATTTGAGAAATGTCTATTTGTTTTATTCTAATCAATTAGTATCAAATGCATCAATTCATCGTTTAATGAGCATAGCTAATAGGTACGTTATTGGTCCTATTGTTAATAGTTTGTGTGAATTAAAAAGTAATGCGAATTTAGCTCTTAACTGTGAATAATAAAATAAACAATTTTTATTGTAATTGGACCTTGTGTCCGTATGAATCATATAAATAAATACCCATATTGTAAACCATATGCTATTATCGGGTTATATTATACCTACTCGAACGTATCGTATAATAATAATTTTTTTAATACACGATTAAATTAATAACATGAATTTCAAATAATAATTAGGTAATTTATACGCACGGGGTATATCTAATATTTTTTTATCTACATATCGTTGCGCGTTTTGTCGGTATCTGTATAGTAGATATTTTCAATATGTTCAGATTTGTATCTTATTCTAACGAAAAACGCCTGCAACTCGATGATAACGTGAGTTTATAGCGGTTTTTTTCACCGTTTGAAGTACACGTGCCTAAACAGCTATACGTATTTATAATAAAGGTTATTCGCTAAATTTACGCCGCGCTGTTCGTGACGAATCGACTGAAAACAGCATGATGCATTTGTAAAGATATATTACTTTTTATCTGAGTTTTCTAAAATACAAAAAAATATAATTATTATTATTCTAAAACAACGAAAAAGAACAGATTTTTTATTACGCCAGGAAAACGCCTAAAACGTGTAAACTTTATAAATAAACGATTGTATAATATTTATAGTCTATTAAAATGGAAAAACTTTTAGAAAAACTCCGCATTAAAACATTCTAACCTAACTTAGCCCTACCCGTTAAGAAATTTGTATTCAATAGTTTGCAAGATTAATTTCGTAGATATAACGGATTTATCTATGCAATTGGTCGGTATCAAACAGATTATAACTATGGTTCTCAGCTCCGGGGAGCTCTAGAGATCCACCAGAGTAATCTAAAGGCTCTACAGTAGACATATCTGAATTAAATAAAATATAAAAGTTTATATTATTTTTCATAGTTAAAACAAATTAAAAACCAAATCGTTATTTTTATGCGTTGCGGTTTAAAATTAACATTTTTGGTTCTTGGACCTCCGTAGATTTTTAGTGAGATAAAAGCTCTGCAAACAAAAAAGTTTGAAAACTGGATTATAATATTAGTGAGTTAAAGATAAAGAAAAGTCAAATAAAATTTAGTGATCAAAACTATAGACAGCAATAAAAAGTGAAGAAGGAATCACTGACAAAAGACAAAACAAAAAATAGTCACGCAAAAAACTGAATATAGAAAGAAAAGGAAATACAAAACAAAAATAACACCAGAAATACTATCAGTTTCCTAAATTAACAACAGCGGTGAGATAAAATTATAAAGAATGGCTAGAAAATTATAGAATAACATTATGAAAACAGAATGAATACCACTAGCTTACCAGCAATTGACGTTCTCGGCTATTTCCAATTTCATATCTACTGTTTATCTACTGTTTTATGTTTGGTTGTGGTAAACCAAAATCAATTTTCCGGAAAGGCAAAAATAAAAATGATACACTTCATTAATGCTATTTCTGTAAACACGTTATTTTTTGCTCTTTGCAAAATGCGTTTGGTACATGTTTTTCTATCGGTAATTTATTTTGTTTTACAACCCGTGATCGCGTTATAATATTATGATAATCTACTGAATGCATGTTAGGCAAATTATATGTATTTCTCACCTGGCAGAAGTATTCTCATGTTCGACACATCCACCAATTGTAGAGTATGTTATTATTGCTGATAACTATTTTCGATTCCGGTATATTCAGCTACTTAGTGTTCCCGTTTCGATCACTGCAAATGATGAGAAAAAGGGAAACAATTAAAGACTCTACAGATACAAGAAATTTTATAACAAAATATAACTAAATACCATACAAATCAAAAATACTTACAAACCAAAATCCACCATTTCGTTGAAATTACGAAAGACGAAAAACTGTGACGAAATTACCTTTTTTCCTAAAATTCAATGTGTAAAAAGTGTTCAAAAAGAAATTACATTTTCAAAAATTGCGATAACATTTACATTGTGATAGTACATATTCTGCAACAATTTATTTTATCATCTTCGACTTAGAAATTGTTATTTAATGAATTTTACAATAATACATTTAAATGTTTGACCAAAAGTATTTTAATTTACTATAAGTATAAGTATACTTGCGCCTAGCTCTAGTATGACTATAAAATAAATTACTTTTTTTAAAAGTTTCATTCATAGTATAAATAAAAGTAAATTCATTATATAAGCTACGATAAAATCAAAAAATATAACTATAATACCCAGTTGTCGTTATGTTTTTGTCGCAGTTTACATATTGGCTTTCAGAAATGTTAACTCCCCTACTATATTAACACACATGTAAACTCCTTTTAAAAACATTTAAAATACCATTTCCTTGATTCAAAGCAGTAACGACTCGTACCCCAGTCCGTTGTTGCTAGCCCACATAACATTTACTCAAACTAATTTTAAATCCAAAGCGGAGCGAAGGGTCTATTGGTTTTACTAGGTATGTTTATTTTTCTGTCTGTTAACAAATTTTTGAAATGAAAATATGCTCCGATGTAGTATCTTTTCAGCGAGGATATTTTAGTTGGTGCATTAAGGAGGTCATTTTTTGATTTTCCAAATGATTTTTCAAAATAATTGGGAAAACCCGAAAACAAAATTTTAGGTAAAATGGCAAATATTTACAGCACGTCGCAGTGTAACGATTTCATTGTTTTTAATTTTTTCGAACTATGTTGTTTACCAGAAATAATACTTAACCGAAAAATGCCATACCTTTGGACCATAGACCTTTTTTATTGCTTTTTGGATTTAGTTGCTCACGTACAATCATTATTGCCTGATTTGTACAGCCGAAATTATTAGATGGTTCTCTGCGTGCATTGTTCGCTCATCGAGTGTACGTTTATTTAATACATCGAGAACGTACCTCTATATAATACGACCGTTTTAATTAACCCGTCGCCCAAAGGCCAGGTTTCTCTATATCATATATTGAGAACGAGAACCCTTTTCTCATTTCCGAGCTAAACACAATAAACCGATTCATCTCTCACCTTAGTATATAATTAGGCTTTAGACAATAATAATGATCAAATATACAAAATGTCGTAGGTACCTAATCGTATTTGGCAGTTCGTAAACTCCTTTATGATTTTAACGTCAAACACAACACTAAACGAATTCAGTGGGGGAGAGATAGGGAAGAGAACAACTGCCGCAAAGAGGCGAAACATCGTTTTGAACCGCGCTGCGGCGCCCGTGAATTCATTGTCACCCCATCGTGCAATTTCTGTGCCGCCGTCGTCCATTTATTATTATAATATGAAATACATCTCAACGGAACACCGCAATTACAAAAATATACAAGACCTCCTCGAGTGCTATGACGCTGCCAACTGCACACAACATTAACATGACGCAAGAGGCTGTACCCCAAAACTGTACACCAAATAGGTAGTTTTGCTAAAAAATAAACCAAGTTTTAAGTAAAATTAAAAATAATCTTGTGGTTAAAAAAAAAAAAAAATATATCACATACCCATTTTGACACTGACCTTGTACAATGGAAGTATCTCGAACGTGTCGTTAGGGTAGGTTAGTGTCTGTTTTATCGATTCGCATTTTAGTCTCTATTGTAATGCATTGCCTACGTCGTCACCGTAATCGTTAATCAAATAATAATAATAATAAACCAAAAACTTGTTTTACAAAAAAATTAACCGTAATTTTGTTTACGTCCTATTTTTTAGAGTGTATATCATAATACGAAGAATGTCGGTTTAGTTTATTTCGTACAAACTAAAAATAAATATATTATACTTTTAAAAACTCTGATATATAAAAAAACTGACACGGTCCTATGAGGCCTCTAAGACCGTCGAGTGTTAAACTAGTATGTACTATACTACCGCGACGACAGCCGACAACACACTGAATGTCGACTGAAATACGATAACACTTATTATTCGTGTGCGAAAAAAAAACTTACTTACTTACTACCTATAGGTTAGATCAGGTCTGGTAGCTATAGATACCAGCGGGAAACAACAAAACACAATAACAATGATTTTCTTTTCTGACAAAATTGAATTATTTCTATATTTTTTTTCTATTTCGACTATTCCCGTTGTAAACACAATTAAATTACATTAAATAAGTGACCCCTCTCTAGTATATGTTTAAAACATTTCGAAAATCTAAAAACGAATAAAACAATAACCATCATAGTTTACAAAACCACTCGTACTTGGGTTAATATACCAGCTGACACACCCGGCATTGCCCGTGCAATTAAAAAGTTTCTCCCCGTGTCCCCGTCGGACAGGTAACAAATGTGCGTGACGGTATTTTTCGTCATATTTAAACAACGGTACAAACTTACTATTGACAAAACTAGAGTATTCGCCGATTATATTGTACGCAAATTAACAGCTCGATTGTTCATTAGCTTACTGAATCGGAATTAGGCTTAAAACCTGCTACGCGACGTACACTATCATTTAAAAATACCGCATAGCGATTGGATGAGTAGTTCCCGGGGTCGTTCGTGATGACATCCTCGTAGAATTTGTCGTAAATAATGTAAAGTTCACCCTGCGGTAGCGCAATCGGGATTTGCCAAAGAGGGCAGGGGCCCGAACATAGAAAATTATTTCGTCAAGTACAAATTTTTATGTTAAATATGACGTAAATTATTATTATTATAATTGCATATATTACATATTACATATTTATATCTATACAGTATAGTATATATATATATATATTATGTTATACAGTATGTATATATTTTATGTATACTATGTATGTGTACGTAATGATTAATGCGATTTTTCGTAACGCTATAGTGTTTAATACCATAATTATCATGAGCGAAAAAAAGTCGTGTTAGGTTAATGATTACGTTTCACATTTCCCCGCTCTTTGTGTAACTATAGTTTTCCCAATTTTTTTTTTTTTCTCGTTAGGTTTTCTAATAGTCTCCTCCTCTAAAATATTGCCCGAGCGCTGACGGTAACCAATCCGACGAACCTAGCCGAGCACCTACCACACAACCCATTATGTCTTTCCGAAAAAGTATATTTAAAAAAACACTTCTTTTCTGTTGTTTTATACGTGTCTTCAATTGATATATTGTTCGGAATCTAAAAATCAATACTTTTTAAATTTAAAAACTTCGCGAAAGCTATTAAATATATAAAGTAATAAGACATTTTTTTTTTTTTTTGTACCCGACAATAATAATTATTGTTCAAAAGCAATATTTATAAAAGGTTTCGAAATCGAAATTTTATCGAGCAGGTATGGTACAGTACGCATACATATAAAAAATAAAAAAATATTTAATTTTCTCGGAGTGGTGATTATTGTTGTACCTACGAGACTCGTGTACTTATAAGTCGCTGCAGGTTTTTTATTTTATTTTTTTTTTTTTTAACAAAATTTTGGACGAACCCGTTGAATTAATAATCTCAAAACGGTTAACAATAGCAGTCACGATTTCGTACGTATACCTGGTATACTTTTAGAATATTATAAAATTTATATAGTTGCTGTGAAAATGAATTGCTCGGAAATCGTCGGCGCACAACATCGGGTGGTATACTTGTGCCGACACCGTCGTTGGCAATTCGTACGGCATAATAATATCTGTGTCAAGGGATATAGGAGTGCATAACAAACGAATTGTTTTTATTTAAATATCGAATAATAATGATAATTTTAACATCCACGCATTGTAATTTCTCATTAAAAACTAATACAATACTCGTACACGTTACCCGCAGCAGTGCCTAAACTCGCGTTGTGTTTGTTAGCTGAATAATAATAACAATAATATAATGTATTATTGAAATAAAACCGTCGTCCTAAGAAGCGGCGAGTTTTTTATTATTATTATTATTATTTTTTTTTTTTTATTATAAACACTTTCTTACATTTATCGTCCTCCGCGCCAGTTGTCCGTCAAAAACACAATGAAAAACATTTGTGTGCAATTATTCGTTGCATAACGAGTGCCTGACAAAATATTATACTCGCCGTACGTCCAGCTCAGTGACTGAGGACAATTTTCTGAAGGGCACGAGGGGGAGGGGGGAGTCAATGAATATTTGTCGCAGGTAAATGAACAAAATCCACACTATCGTGATTCGTAGTCAGAGTTACGAGCCTGCGACCGAAGGCATTTACGTGAAATGTGAATATTAAGTTTTACTGTGTTGTTGCAACGACAATATTGGTTTGCTGCAGATAAATGATTATTAGGGGTTAAAAACGTTTTGCGAATTATTTTATACTTGGTTTGTGCAACGGTTCGCGCCGATCTCTCCCGCCTCAGCCATCCCGTGTGCAGCGTAATTCCGTGGGGGCGGTTTTAGAAAAAGCTAGTCGTCCGATTCGTATACCAACACGCTCGACTCATTTCGCGTATTTTATAAACCCACAATGAGAATATAGCGTTGAGTCACCGATATTGTCAGTGTTGTAACCGATCTCGTCTCGTAAATATAATTTTGATACCTATCATACAGCTCACTTTGGAAATAATTTCCAACAAATAACAGAACAATTAACGTTAGTTCTGATACTACAATGACAGTTCTCTTTAAACTCGGGCGCCTTTTAAAAAGTGCCGTTAATTTCGCCCGTACTAATTACAACTAATTACAAATATAATAACTTCACACTATATAATTAACATTCTTTTACTCGCGTCATTCATCTTATCGAAAACCGCCTCTCTGGTAAACATTAAACGTATACATTTGAGATAACGCGTTCAAGTTTCCGTGCATACCTACTGAATTAAAAGACGTATTCACGCTCTGCCCTCTCTGAACCTATACATTTTTTTTTTTTCCGTGGGTTTTTTCCTTGGTACATTTTTTTCCGCCTACCATCCAATAGATATTCACTTGATAAAAACTGGCCAGAATCGTACCTCGAGGTCTACCATAACCGAGCGTAGTCTACGCAATATTATTTATACCACTATAATAGTATGGTTTTATTTATTTTTTATAAGTAAATTCGAGTGCTGTTCGATGTTATTGTTCGCCTAAATATATCCGACGAGTACGGTAATATCTGCGGATTGATAATAAGCGTTATCAATGTTGATACGATTGAGACTTAAATATGAAAATGTATTCCGATTGGCATCAATAACAGCATTACATTTGAACTAAAATTTGAATTCTGCGAACATACAATACAATGTGCTGTTCTTAACACTGAGGTATTATAGCCGAATTCGACTTTCGTAAATTATTGCGTTTTATAAATAATGATCAGTTATAAAGAGAATAATAATGATTATAATATGCAGGTATAATAACTCTAATAATCGATTAGTCATGGAATTTTTTCCGCCCGAAACTGCAGACGTTAATTATAGCTTCCGTGTTTAAAAATAATAACGGACGTGCAATTTTATAAACGTCCGAATTTGGCACGTACTGCTGCAATAGTATAATTTTAACCCCTCCATTATAATTATATAAGGCTTATAGAGTGTTGTCGGTGTTTATTTCTGCATACCTTCTACAACAACTCGGAATTAACTGCTCGCTAATTTATAATTATTATTTTTAATTCAGATACGAATTTATTTCCTATTTTTACTTGGGACTCGTGTACAACAAAACCAGCTGCTCTGCCGATCTAAATGTCAAATCGTTTTGAATGTGGTAAACTATTGGCCTGGACACAATAGTTACATGAACATTTCCAGAAGGTAATCTTTTTGAAAATTTGAAAATGTATAAATTACCGATTTCCCTTGAGAGCAAATCGATCATTAATCGGTATTAATTTTAAATAATTTATATTTGCCCATTTTTTTTTTCATTCGTATATAATATTTTTACCGACATGATCTTATAACTAAATAAAACGAAATATTATAATCGAAGTAGTTTACTCTAAATACACGTTCTGAACTTAAGCTGATTGAACTCAACTTTTAAGTCGTTTATTGATTTTTTTTTTTTTTTTTTTTTTTTTTTTTTTTGCGTATATTTATACGTTATTTACGTATTTTTAGCGTAAAAGTAAATTATTATTTTAGTAGTTATTTCCAAATATTATCTCGAGAAATATTGTTGTTTAGCAATAATTTTAAACTGTCAATATTCACGATTTGCTATTGAGTTTTAACGGGGGAAGTGGGCGCGCTAAAACAATTAATGCATTCCAATTACATAATTCGTATGCAACAGATTGGTCCCTAACTGATACTTTGAAAAAGCACCTTTTATTTTCCATTTTTCGGAGTAATTTTTATTATTATTATTACCAGAGGTGTATACAAAGAAGAGACTAAACGGGCTATAGCTTCCCCCCAACGGGCCGTTTCCATATACGTATACTATTTTACGATTTGGATGTCAACTACGTTTTCAGTTATTTCTTCCATTCCTGAAAGAACATTTTTTACACTGAACCAAATGGAAATATATTTAAGGATGAGTACTAATGTGTCAGCAATATCAATAGAAAATAGACTATCAATGAGTTAACAATGGCTAATATAAAGAAAAAAAGATACAAATTAAAATTATAAAATTACTGTGTTTTAAATTTTGTGCGAAGCGAGGAATGTATTGGTTTTACAATGATGTTTATTTTTTTTTTTCTGTAAACAACTTTTCTGCCAGCAATTTTGCTCCAATATTCAAGTAAAGCACTATTTCTGAAAGGAAATCTGGTCTTTTTTTATTTTTCATAATAAATGGGAAAAAAACGTAAGAAAAACGGTAAGATTTATGAAATGTATTATTTTTAAATCGAAAAATAACATCCTCAAAACATGTAAAACCGAACTCCACTCAGAATCGTTTTTCGTTAATTTAATGCTTTTATTATTTTAAATTTTGTTTTCTTATTGTAATGCATTTGAAAATGTTCGTAGAGACTTAAAAATTAATAGAAAACTTATATTTGCCTTTTCTAAACATGGTAAAATTAAAACATTTATTTGCACCCTTTTTGATTTTTTTATAAACATTTTAATTTTAGTATAAGGACTAATAAGGTATAGTAAGTTACACGATATATCAAGACATTATGCAAATTAAATTCTCATTTTATTTTAATTATTTCTTTTTTTTTTTTCAATTTTATTGTTGTTTAAATTAATAAATTATTGAAAATCATACATTGATGAAAACCATTTCTAAATTTTTAATTTTTTTTTTTTTTTGCAAGGAGGGGGGTTAAACCCTGCAAACTCCTCTTATCTACACGCCCGTGATTCAAACGAAAACGTATTTAACCCACTTCCCCTTTTTAATTCAAAATCTTGGCTACGCCGCTGATTAATATTTTTAATAAATTATCGAAAATATCGAATAATAGGTGCGGCACAAAAACGACACGATAACGATGACGTGCACACGCATCTCGTCATCGTTCATTGGACGGGTTATTGTTCGATTTTACCCGCTAACAAGTGTAGTATTTACACGCGATAAACGGAATTCGTTTTTGCTTTATTTAATCATCCGGCTCATCGAAATTATAATAATATATACTTTATAGAAGTACCCGGGGGACCGCTTTCGATATAGTATAATAATATTATCGCTCCGTTCAATTCCCAGACAACATTTCGTTTTGCGTTGCCCGGCTCTATACAGGTTGGTATGTAGGTTTACTTTTTATCCATATAGAGCGATCGTCTACCCATATATGTATATATATATGTGTGTGGGTAGACGATCGGTAGACGATATATATTATATTATATAAGAAGATTTTAAGTAAATTCGATTAAAACTTACAGCGAGTAACTTATAATAATATGTAGGGGCGTTTCTACGACCCGATCAGCCAGACGTACAATGCTCGCCGACATCACCCTTCTATCGCGTAGCCGTGGGAAAAATGTTTTCTGCGTCGATATTGCTTATAATTACGATTTTTAACTATATTGCATTATAGGAATCGTTAATTTCGGAAAGGGCATTATGTTCGAATTGTAAAATTGTTCAAGGCGAAAAAAAACACTTTAAATACCTAGAGTTCTATGAAAAATATCGGCTACATGTAAACTCCTACACTTTTTTATTTTTTTTACTACTAAAACTTTTTTTACCCGAATTTAAAAGATAATTTAATTTCTCCTACACGAGTCCTTTTTATCTTTTTAAGTTTGGGATAAGTATTGCACCCTACAACACGCAGGCTTGGTACATGTTATATACTAAGAGTAAATGCATGATTTCATACTTAAAGATATTATATTATATTATCCCTCCACCTAAGAGATAAAAGGCTTATCAATGATCGCCGAACAAATAGAATAAATGTATCGTACAATAAAATTATTTCTGACCGCGTTGTTTGCAAACTCATAGGTAGCATTGGTCTTGGTGTTTTGTATGCACGAAACATGCATACAAATTAGAAGCAGTGATGCACCATGACTTCAGCAGACAAAAACAATTTCAAAATATGTTTACATAAATACCCAAAAAATAAAAAAATGTTTAAAAAGAAATTTCACACTACGAATTTAACAAAAAAGCAGGCTATAGAAATAAAGAACACAAATAAACGTTTTTTTTTAAAAAAAAAAAAACATTTAAATCAAAAGTAATATGACGGATTTTATAAAAAAAATTGTTAAAAAATAAAATTTACTATATTTTTTTATTTTAATAATTATTATTTATAGACCTATTATTTTTAATTGATTGTTGGATTATTAACGGTATTTTTAACTTACAAGACTGATGTTATTTTTTTTTTTAAATACAATTGGAATTTTCGTTTAAACTTTCTATTGAACTATTTAGTTTAGGAGATTACACTATCTTGTAAAAGAGTTAACACTATCTGGTATAGGGATTCACACTATCTTGTGTCGACGTCTACACTATGTCCATATAATAGATTACCTAATTTTGTACGAGTTTTCCATCTCCTATATTAATTATTATTTATTAAAATGGACTTGTATTTTTCTTTTTTTTTTTTCTTTACATAAATATTTAGTATTTGAATTCTTCCTTCAGAATTTAAAAATTTGAAAATGTGCTCTTCTGCATTTTCGATTAGCGATTCATGTATTATGTTAAGTTGTTGACGAAATATATGTCATAGGGCTGTGCTGTATTTAAAAGTAGACGCCAAAAATGAGTAGTAAAAAAATGTATATAAAAAAAAAAACTAATAAAAACAGGTATTTATTAACAGAAAAAGTGTAAATGTAATACTGGTAATATTGGTTGTGATTTTTTTATTGGCCAGAATAAAAATAATTGCGAATAAATTTTCGTTATATAAAGGCTGTGAATAGTGAATTAATTTATTTAACATATCATAAGATACAACTTCTTAGTACAAAATTCGAATAATAATACAGTGAATTCAGGTTTGAAAGTTGTATTAGGTGTGACGGTTTTTCGATTTTATTGTTATTTTTTTTTTATTTTTCATTATTTCATGTTCTTAACAACTCCTATTCATTTAGTATAAAATTTAGATATATTTTCATAACTCATTGTAAACGATTTATATTACAAACTCACAGCCCTAAGTATTATTATTTATAATATATACAACAGCGAAGGGTCCTTTCTGTATTCAATTTAATAGTACTTGTAGTACTGAGGTGAAGACGGAGCCACGGTTTGGGATTGATAGTATTCGTTTTGGCCTTCGTGTTGATATAGTTGGTCCACGTGGTGGAGTTGTTGTTGTTGGTCATGGTGGAATTGGTGACCATCGTGGTGTTGGTAATGGTGATCAGCTTGATGCTGGTTAAGTTGGGGTTCGTCGTGGTGGAATTGGTTTTCGTCATGGTGGGGTTGGTGGAGTTGGTGCTCTTCGTTGTGAATCTGGTGTTTGTCGTGTTGGTAGTGATGATCATTGTGATGGGGTGATTCGATCTTTTTTACGACCGCGTTGAAACCCTCGTCACCTGCCGTGTACTCGACCACGCGAGTTGAACCGTCGGCCTCCAAGAGACTGTACGATCCCTTGACGTTACCGTGTCCGTCACTCGACTCAGACTGACTCTTGATGTCGTGTGTATGCGGGTCCTTTACGCCGTACTCGAAGTGATAAGGGCCGGTCACCGAGTGATCGTCGCCGTCATCGTAATGATGATGTTGGTAATCATGCTGCACGTACTGCTGCTGCGGAGGGTAAGCAGATACCAGAACCACATATCCTAATAGAGCAGCCAACACGGTGGACTGAAATTTATTTGTAAAACAAAAATATAAAACGTAATTTTATTCTATCCGATTTCCCAATAAGTCGAATGGTTTTAATTTTTTTATCGTGTATAAATAATGATGAGAATGTAAACCAAAGGTTTCCAAACTTCTTTCCCCGTACAACACTTGCTAATTTATTCTGTTTTTTGTGGACCCCCTGATATGATTTATTACCCCTATTCACATCTCATGCACCCTTAATTTTTAGACGTAATTGTCTTCTTACGGGTCATAATAAACCCCTGAGGTCTATATAGACCCCTTTGGGAACCTCCGATGTAGACGAATACCCTATTAATAAAAAACATATTTCACGTAAAACAAAAAATTCGAAAAAGCTAAGTAACCCCCAAAGCAATTTGTATACAGTATTGATTAAATAATTGTGTGCTGAATAAATAATATAATATTTTATTGTTCATTCTCCATAGGATATTTGCGAGAACCATTGCAATTCATTTTGATGGTAAATCTATGTTGGCAAATTAATAATAATTTCAAAAACTCCATAATACAAGTATTTTTACTTGGAACTATGGAAATTATGTACTTAGGAGTTATTATTAGGCGTGTATTGTTATACCATCCAGTGGCGTATTCATAAGGATAAGTTAAAGAGATAATTCAAATTTCTTTAGCTTCTAGTCAGAAAAATCAACAACTTAATGTGTTGATACCTAAATAGTTGTAAATAATTCAAATCTGAACGAATACATTTTCGTAACGTAACGAACTACTATAATACGCAGGAGTTTAGATTAGAACCGAAATAGTTAATTAATTAATAACAATTCCCTACAAATCCTAACAAATCCCTAGCAAATCCCTAGGTATATATAATTATTTGGTTTCGATGATAATTTTAGGGCAGATTGAATAATAAATTACTTACAAAAATATTTAAATTAAAAATTGATCTTTTTTTCAGCCTTAAATGTTTTCGACGATTTCAATATTTAATATCTCCCTCCATGACAAAATCCAAAATACGCCACTGATACCATTTACACCATAAATATGAAGATGTCAGGCAAGAACGTAATAAATGTAACTATATTATAGTGGGATGGTTGTATTGCGAACAAACGCATTTCCGTTTTCGAAACACGAGAATTTAAATTAGGGATCCCATACCATAAACCTTTTTGAGCCGATCATTTATTTAATTATTCCAAAGTCAGGGAAGGTGGTATAAATTGAGTATAATATTATGATAAAAAAGAAAATTATACACGCAAATTAAAAAAAAGGTCACTTCCGTGGTAAAAATGAAAACGTTTCGTCTATTATGTAACGTTATATATTATGACGTATTGTTCGCTCGAATAGTAAAAAGAGCCCTTTAAATATATATATATAAAAAGTGATCAATCTATCGTATAGCATTAATTATCTCAAAACGTATTAACTTTTTTCGAAATGTAGTTTATAGAAAATTTAGGAAACAAGCAGCTCCGCAATTTTACATTTATTTTTTGTCACCCTTATTTTTGAGAATAAAACTACTTTTGATTTTCAAATAGTAACCTATATATTAAAAAATCTTTATATATATACGGAGTATTAGTTAAAATAAATTATGATGTTGAACTTTTTGATTTCCGTCATTCCGTTGACGAGATATTCCACTTTTAAGTTTGAATAGGTGAGCATAATTTATGTGACGGCACGGCGCGAGACGTCTTAATAATGCAACACTACTCTTCCCCGACCCAAACTTAAAATTGGACTATCTCGTCAACGGATTGACGAAAATCAAATATGTTTAACACCAAGATGTATTTTAACTAATATTCCATTTATTTATGGAATTTTTAATATTGATTAACATTTAAAAATCGAATGTAGGTAGAAGTTTTACTCCAAAAAACAAAGGTGATAAAAAATAACATAAATTTAAAACTGGAGAGCAGCTTGTTTCTTGAATTTTTTATGAAAAAAATTCGAAAAAGTTTATACTTTCCGAAATAATGAATGTCTTACGATAGATTGATTTCTCTGTATATTATTATACATACTAAAATGAATTGTCTCGGGTTTTTTTTTTTTTTTTGTAACTCTAATAGTATTGTCCTTATAAAAAATTATTTTTCGTTGGTCGGTGGCGATTGTTGAACTTCGCCCACGCCTACGTCACAAGAAAATCGACTAGGTGTCTAGGTGTACATATTATGCATTATAATATGCTAGTATAAAGCAAATCAAATAATCATCTCACCTTTATTAAAGCCATACTGGAAGTGTTGTGTAGACGGACGCGTAAAACGGTAGACAAATGATTGCTGTTTTCACAAAAGCGAAACAGACACGAATGATGAACACTGAAACTTCGTACGGGGTATTTATACTGCCAGGTCCTTCCTTGACAAGAATTCATTATACAAGACGGTTTACTTATCCGTGTACTTTTTTTATTTTTTTTTTTTTTTAACTACTAATAAAAGTATTAATTACGTCAACTATTGTGGGGAAAAATACACGAAAATACGCTCATCTTCCAATTCTCACATTACATAATTGATTGTATATTATGTATAATATTTTAATTAACCACGATTGCGTTGTATAATATTTAAGTTTTAATATGAATATACGTGGATTTTAATAATACACATTTCTTATAAACTGAAGCGGCGAGTGATTGTCTCGATGAAATTGTTATTATTTTTTATTTTATTTTCATTTTCTCCGTCCCATTTTTATGCGATATATAGTATCGTTGTTTTCACAATAACCGTTCTATAATAACTACAGTATACGTACACAATATTTTTTAGTTCTCAGCATGTGCACGGGTACTCGATCAACTCCGGTTTTTAATTAATTTACTTACGCGTTGATAAATAATAACGCCCGTCTAATATAGTGATGTGACTCGCGGGACGTATTTCAAAAAGCACGGTCCAGACACTACTAGGTAGCGTCAACTTTCCCAACTTCTCATCTATAACAGTGGCGACTGCGTCCGTCCCCATTTATCCTAGGTCAATTTTTTTTTATGTTTAAATTTCATATTTTCACAGGAAACAACTGAGTTTTAAATACCCCTATAAACTGAAACGTAAAAAAAACTCTGTCAACCATAACTAATTTCAGATCAATTATAAAAAATTAAACATGAACACCAGTCGGCTGTGGGAAAATTTAACGGATCTCGGTTGTTCGCTGGTATTTGTTAATATTGCCATTAAAATGGCGCGATCCCCATTCATAATACGAAGTGATGACTGCAAGTACACGGATCCAAGCAATATAATAACTCGAGACTACGACCACGAATGAAATTTAATTTGACCAAGAACATTGCAACAATGTAACCTATAATATTATTAAATTATAATCATACTTTACACCTCTATACATTTTATTTATTTTCATGATTTTTTTTTTTTTTTTTTTTGTTTCGCTTTCTGAAGTTCGATTTGCTAACCCGACACGAATGATATATTTATATAGGTACCTGTACACAACGACGTGCCCACTTTCGATCTCGTACAATACAATTATAATGGCCGTATAAGTATACCGAGGCGGAATATTTTCCTGAACGTTTTCATACGGCACATTAAGATATTATTGCGCCTGCAGCGACATTATTTCCGCGTATGTATTTTATTAGTCTAGAAGAGCCGAGTAGGTATATAGATATAAACGCAAATGCAATGCAATGACGTTTCGCGTTTCATACGATAATTCCACTCCACACGCCTCGTTGAAAATTAACGTACAGTTTGTTCAATATGGTGCGCACAACACCGTCTATACTCTGTATCGTCTAATATTGTACCACTTGTACGAAACGAACGTGTGTTCGCTGAAATATAAAATAATTATCAACGTATTTTCGACGGGTTTTTTTTTTTTTTTTTTTTTTTTTAAGTCCC